>JARFJB010001500.1:0-10000 GCA_036346205.1 Vesta saturnalis | reverse complement strand
GTGCGCGTGTGCGCGTGTGCGCGTGTCGCGTGTGCGCGTGTGTGCGCGTGTGCGTGTGCGCGTGTGCGTTGCGCGTTGCGGTGGTGTGCGCGTTGCGCGTCCGTGCGTGTGCGCGTCCGTGCGCGTCCGTGCGCGTATTCCGTGCGCGTCCGTGCGCGTTGCGTGTGCGCGTGTGCGCGTGTGCGCGTGTGCGCATCTCCGTGCGGAACCTGATGGGCTAATGTTATACTCAGCATACTGTCAAAATCCTTTTGAGGCCTTTTACAATCATTTTGGGTTTAATCAAATTTTATTTCTAAACTCCTTCTCCCAATTGTTTCAATTTATATACACCAATAATAATTTTTCACTAAATTTGTTGAATATTTATTGATTCAATACTTAATTTACATTATTTTATCTAATATAATGTAACGTACGCACGTAACGTACTGCCATTAGAACTATGTTAAATTTTTATATAATAAACAATTTAAATTTGTTTCAATTAATAATTACAAATATTGCACTAGAACACGTTTATCAAGATAAAATTCTATAATTTATGATGATATTTCATCATAAACAATCAAATTTTAAGTTTTTAATGTATTATTAATCTACAGTGTCATTATGACAATCATCTTCATTTGGGTGTCATTATGGCCTTCTTAATAGCGCAGTGTCATTATGAACTCATAATAACGCAAATTTTAAAAAATAAAAACAGGCGAAAGTTAGTTACAACTTTTACTTCATTATAAAATCTTTATTTGTTATTGTAAACATTAATTATAAAATCTGTACAATTTGTTAAATTCAGTCCATCAGTGCGTGAAACTCATGCAAGCACAAAATTGAACAAATAATGACGTAAAAATTGCAACAATCAACAAGCGCGGTTACTATAACATCGATTAATATGGTCACTTAATAATTTTGAATTTTATTTACAAAAACGTTTCTGATATTGTAAACAAATCGAATCTATGCAAAGAAAATCTATTTGGACTGGCGTAGATTTGAATGATACGTTCGATATGAACTTCGTAATGAAACTTGTAAATAAACCACTCGGCTAACGCCTCGTGGTTTAACTTTACACGCGTTTCATTATGACAATCATATCGAACTAGTATCATTAATAGCTATTATAATTATGTGTTATATTTTTCAATAATTTTTCAAATTTAGAAATAGTTCAATCAAATCTCTTCAAAACTAAAAATATAAATTTATTTTTTCTATTTTGCGTGTTTAATATGTACATTATGACACTAAAACGAGTGTTTTAATGTTTGACTTTAAAGTTTAGTAACCTAACATTTTTTTTCATAAGACGCTTTATCGCATTCGTCCATTAGAAAACTCCCCGCTGCGCAGGTCGTTGTCTAAACTTGGACTCATGCGATAAAAACACGTCTTATGAAACTTGTTTCTTAATATACTATTTTAATGCTTTAAATTTTTAAGTTGACACATACATATGTGTATCGAAATTATAATTATTAAAAATCCCAAAATTAAAAAAAACATTCTGCTCAAAAAATAATAAACATACTTTTAATGTGTATGTACTTCTTTTGAATGTTTACTTATAATAAGTTTTAGTAATTTTTTAATTAAATTTAAGTATCTCAATTTAATTATAATTATGTTTTTAAACAAATATTTATTATGATACAATTTTCATATTACATTTAAATTAATCAATTTATTAATTTCATTGGAACTACAATATTTACATTTGCTAAGTAAATTTTACCACTGCTTAAAAATTTCGAAAAGAACATTACAGTTCATTGTGAATGTTACATTTGTTGTTATTGAAATGAGTACAAAACGATTCTGAGTTTATCTTTATTCTTATAAATTTATAATTAAGTACTATGTATTTAAAATACTTATCTTTTTTGGGATTTTTTAATGGTGTACTTTAAATTATACAATCTAAACGTTTCGATAACACTTTTATCTTCGTCAGTAGTAATGTTAGTTAAAAATTGTTAAAGATGTAGTAAACAATTTTGTCAAATTTGAAAAAATTCAAACATAAACATAAGCCTGCTATTAATATAACAGTTTGAGAAACATAAGCCAACTATAAAATGTAAAGAATAACTGGTCATTAAGATTAAATATTGTTAAACTGCCTCAAAGATGACAAACCAGAACACTCTCACGGCGAAAGCTAACAATGAAATTTGCCAGCCAAAAACACATTTAACAAAATTTAATCGAGTTATGATGTAAGTGTAAAGTTGTGAAAAACTTCAATTTTAAATGATAGAAGCATTCACAAATCCAAACATTACATCAAAAAATAACCCAGTTAAATCTAACAAAGAGATATCTTTATCAATAATTGGAAGTGTTATTAACAATGAAAAGCACAATGCAGAACGTTCTTTGTAATTTTTTTCAATTTAATTTCAACTACTTATGTTAAATTATAGTGCTGTGGAAATTTAACATATAATTGATAAAGCATTTGCTTCAAGGTCTAGGAAAAACAGCAAAAACCTAGACATACCAAAAGTTGAAAACAAATTAAAATCAAGGCGTATCATTATGCTCTTTTTAATTATAAGATGCCAAAACCTATTTAAACGGAGATTTTCTTGTCTATTAAAATTATTCGGTGTTTATATATTTCAATAGCTTCACGTTGCAAACGAACATAATAATGGGTTTGTCTTGACAATATTTCATATTGTCAAATTGAATGTCATGATTTAAATTATTCAGGGCATGGTCAGCACAGCAGACCTCTCTGGTTGACCAATCTACAAAATCTCATATGTTCTTTGCGTCTTGTATCAAAGCTACGTTTTGTGGTCCGATGTATACTTTTCACATGAACAAGATAACTTATACACTCCGGAAGATGATAAAGGGTTTGACACATCTTTAGGTGATCTTAAATGTTCTTTAATTTTTCTTGTAGGTTTAAAAATAGTCCTAATGCCATATTTGATTAGGATTTTTCAATTCTGTAACATTAGCTATAAAAGGAAGAAAAGCAGTACCAACATTAAGAACTGGTTTTCTTTAAGGTTACGCCTAGAAGGTGTAATAACATTATTAATATCTGTAAGTGAATATCCATTATCTTGTAAGGATTTTCTTAAATATTTATATTCATCATTCAAAAATTCAGGGTCACAAATTCGTTTTGCTCGATCTACTAAAGATTTAATTACACTAATTTTTGACGTGGATGGTGGTTGGATAATTTATGAAGGTATCTATCAGTGTGTCGGCTTTCTGTAAACCTTAAAAGATAGTGAATTATTATTTTAGATATTAATATGTCAAGAAATGGTAAACTTCCATTAGTTTCTTTTCCATGGTAAACTGAATACTAGGATGTATACCATTTATAAAACCAAAAACTCATGCAGTGCTTCTTCTCCATGTCTCCAAATAACAAATGTGTCATCTACATATCTATACCAAACTGAAGGTTTTTAGGTGTATTTTGTAACGTTAATGTTTCAAATTTTTCCATAAAAATTAGCTATAACAGGACTAAGGGGACTACCCATTGCTACACCTTCAATCTGTTCATAAAATTTATTATTCCACTGAAAATAAGTTGTAGTAAGACAGTGCTGAAAAGAATGGTTATGTCCTTTGGAAAAGATGATCTATGTATTCAATAGTTTCTTTTAGAGGTACTTTTGTAAAAAGTGAAATAACATCAAAACTACCATTATATCACCCTCTTCAATTTTGAAACTATGCATTTTTTTCAACAAAGTCGGCAGAATTTTTAATGTAATGTGTTTTCCTATATGAGGTTGTAATAACAATGTAAGATGTTTTGCAAGGTGATATGTAGGAGAACCAATTGCACTAACAATAGGCCTTAAAGGAATATTAGGTTTATGAATTTTGGTAAACCATATAGTTTTGGTGAAATAGCTTCAGAGTTAGATAGTTTCTTCTTTATTTCTTCAGGAATAGATGATAATTTAATCAGCTCTTTAGTTTTTAAAAGAAACTTTTTGTTGGATCTTTGGTATTTCATGATAAGTTTCTGGTCCCAACAATTGTTCTATCTTAGTGTTATAATCGTTCATATTTAATATAACAGTTGCATTACCTTTATCTGATTTTAATATTATAATATTTTCATTGCGTTTAAGATCAAGTAAAGCATGTCGTTGACGAAAGGATAAGTTGCTCTTTGGAGGTTTTGTTTTACGTAATATGTTAACGGTGTTATATCTAACTTCATTAGCAGCATCAAAAGGTAATCTAATGGAGTTTTCGATGTTGGAAATTATATCTTCAAAAATTACTCTTGGTGTTATCAAATTTCCTCCTTTAAAGCGCTTCAATAGCATAATCTGAAACAACATTATCAGAAAGGTTTATAACTGTTTTCTACAATCAATAGATGGTCTATTATTTTGTTGTTTGTATAATTTATTAAATTTTCTTTTTGACGTTGACATGAGATGTCAAAATTTATTTCCATAGATTTAAACGTTATAGAATCAATTTTATCCCAATCTTCTTTATTCAAAATAGATGAAATTTCTAAATGTAAATATAAAAGATTTTTATCGGTGTTATCCAGTAACTTCTACAATTGTATTTGATTACGTAGAAAGCATTTTCAGTTCTTCTGTAAATATTATTCGCTTATAAATGGTCAGTTTGATGTTATTTCACTTTTACAAAAGTACCTCTAAAGTATTGAATACATAGATCATCTTTTCCAAAGGACATACCATTCTTTTCAGCACTGTCTTACTACAACTTATTTTCAGTGGAATAATAAATTTTATGAACAGATTGAAGGTGTAGCAATGGGTAGTCCCCTTAGTCCTGTTATAGCTAATTTTATATGGAAAAATTTGAAACATTAACGTTACAAAATACACCTAAAAAACCTTCAGTTTGGTATAGATATGTAGATGACACATTTGTTATTTGAGACATGGAGAAGAAGCACTGCATGAGTTTTGGTTTTATAAATGGTATACATCCTAGTATTCAGTTTACCATGGAAAAAGAAACTAATGAAGTTTACCATTTCTTGACATATTAATATCTAAAATAATAATTCACTATCTTTTAAGGTTTACAGAAAGCCGACACACTGATAGATACCTTCATAAATTATCCAACCACCATCCACGTCAAAAATTAGTGTAATTAAATCTTTAGTAGATCGAGCAAAACGAATTTGTGACCCTGAATTTTGAATGATGAATATAAATATTTAGAAAATCCTTACAAGATAATGGATATTCACTTACAGATATTAATAATGTTATTACACCTTCTAGGCGTAACCTTAAGAAAACCAGTTCTTAATGTTGGTACTGCTTTTCTTCCTTTTATAGCTAATGTTACAAATAGAATTGAAAAATCCTAATCAAACATGGCATTAGGACTATTTTTAAACCTGAAAAATTAAAGAACATTTAAGATCACCTAAAGATGTGTCAAACCCTTTATCATCTTCCGAGTGTATAAGTTATCTTGTTCATGTGGAAAAGTATACATCGGGACCACAAAACGTAGCTTTGATACAAGACGCAAAGAACATATGAGATTTTGTAGATTTCAACCAGAGAGGTCTGCTGACCATGCCTGAATTTAAATCATGACATTCAATTTGACAATATGAAAATATTGTCAAGACAAACCATTATGTTCGTTTGCAACGTGAAGCTATTGAAATATAAACACCGAATAATTTTAATAGACAAGAAGAAAATCTCCGTTTAAATAGGTTTTGCATCTTATAATTAAAAAAACATAATGATACTTGATTTTAATTTGTTTTCAACTTTGGTATGTCTAGGTTTTGCTGTGTTTTCTAGACCTTGAAGCAAATGCTTTATCAATTATATGTTAAATTTCACAGCACTATAATTTAACATAAGTTGAAATTAAATTGAAATTAAAAATTACAAGAACGTTCTGCATTGTGCTTTTCATTGTTAATAACACTTTATTGATAAAGATATCTCTTTGTTAGATTTAACTGGGTTATTTTTGATGTAATGTTTGGATTTGTGAATGCTTCTATCATTTTAAAATTGAAGTTTTTCACAACTTACACCATCATAACTCGATTAAATTTTGTTAAATGTTTTGGCTGGCAAATTTCATTGTTAGCTTTCGCCGTGAAAGTGTTCTGGTTTGTCATCTTTGAGGCAGTTTAACAATATTTAATCTTAATGACCTAGTTATTCTTTACTACAATTTTATGTTGGCTTATGTTTCTCAAACTGTTATATTAATAGCAGGCTTATATTTATGTTTGAATTTTCAAATTTGACAAATTGTTTACTACATCTTTAACAATTTTTAACATTACTACTGACGAAGATAACTGTAGTGTTATCGAAACGTTTAGATTATAATTTAAAGTACACCATTAAAAATCCCAAAAAGATAAGTATTTTATTATGAGTGTTAATGGTGAAATTTACATTTCATACTGTATTTGTTTATTAGCAGGTGGTATTTATACTCCATGCCAGCCAGGTAACCATACCATGGGCTCCTTAATATTGGGTCTACGATTTTCTGAGCTCAATGGCTGCCGGTTACCTTTCCATCATCATAATCTATTCTCATCCTTATTCTTCCTTCTCGCCCTCACTGTCTTCCTATCAGATTAAAGTCTCAAATTAAAAAAATAAAATGGCTGTGGTTTCTAGGGTAATAAATTATGTAAAATCCTGACCCATTCGGATGTCGGGAGGCAGGGCCCAATCGACCTCGGTCATGAAAGTATCAACTTTCTGATTCACTACTTCAACATCCGTATCAGGTCTAATCTTAATGCTATTCACCAAATCTCTTGAACAAACTGATATTTTGTTTCTATCTGAAACACAAGTCTCCTCTGCTAGAGACAATTCCTCAATAACCTTCACTCTAACTTTCGATATAAAGGAGGCGTATTCTACATCAAGACAGAATTGCTTGCAAGAGGGTTTCATCCTTAGAAAATAAAAATTTTACGTGATTTGGTTTAAAGATTCTGGTCCTAATTTTGTGAAATTCTACTGTTGCATTTATAGGTCTCCTAATGACAGTAACTTTCAAGACTTCTTCGATTACCTTAGTATGAGAGTTGACTATCTCCTGTCTCAGTTTCCATCTTGCGATATCTCAATTGTAGGCGATTTCAATGTTCATAACTCTAATTGGCTTCAGTTTTCATCTACTACAAATCCCGCTGGTGATAGTGCAGAAACATTTGCTATTTCATGTGATCTCACACAAATGATTTCTGAGCCCACAAGAATCCCTGATAACCCTAACCATGCTCCACATCTTCTAGATCTCTTTCTTACATCAAACCCTCTGGTTTATAAAACTTCCGTTCTTTCTCCTTTAGGTCTTACCGACCATTGTCTAATAGAAATCAGTTCTACTGCACCTAATTCCACTGTTGTTCATCAAACCGATAGAACCTTGTGGTGTTTTAAGTCAGCTCGATGGAATGATTTACGGGATTTCTTTGCGACCTTTCCATGGCGTGAATATTGTTTTAAGTCGTCCTCTTCTTCGGACACCGCTCTTTCAGTATCTGAAGTCATCCTCATGGGAATGGAGTTATACATTCCCAAAAAACAGTTCCGTATAGGTCATTCACGTTACTAACCCTGGTTGAATAAGGCTTGTGCTGATGCAATATCTTTAAAAAATAAATATTACATTAAATGGAAATCTAATAAATCGGTCGACAGTCATATAGAATACGTTGGTGCTACAAATATCTGCAAAAGTATCATCACTAAAACTAAAAAGTTGTTCGAACAACGAAAATGCAATGAACTAGCTACATCTCCTTTAGGCAGTCGTAAATTTTGGTCTTTAGCTAAGCCATTAGTAAAACTTTGGAACATCTTCATTTCCCCTGACGTCTATTGACGGATCGGTAGTTGCTGATTCTGTAGACAAAGCCAATGTTTTTGTGGATTTGTTTGCATCAAACTCGTGTCTCAATGATTCTGGAAAATATGTGCCCTAGTCAACTCTTCTTCATACGCTATGAAACCAATTCATTTTCGGTACAAGCTCTTGGAATCGATCATCAGTAGGCTTGATCTCAATAAGGCGACTGGCCCAGACGGTATCCCAGCTATTGTCTTAAAGAATGTTCTGAACTAGTACCAGTCCTATCTAAGCTCTATACGATCTCTATGTCTTCTGGGAATTCCTTCATCATGGAAGTTAGCAAATGTTCAACCTATCCCCAAAAAACGCGATAAGACCGATCCCTCAAACTACCGACCAATTGCCATCACTTCCATTTTGTCTAAAATCATGGAAAAAGCCATCCATCAGCAACTTCTCACGTTCCTTGAAACTAACAAACTCCTTAGTGACCACCAATATGGGTTTAGGCAAAGTCGTTCAACAGGCGATCTTCTTTCATATGTGACCCAAGTTTGGAACAATACAGTAGAGCAGTCCAGTGAAACAGTTGTAGTCGCTGTAGATATCTCAAAGGCATTCGACAAAGTTTGGCATAAGTGTTTACTTGCCGAACTCACCTCGTTTGGGTTAAATGATACGCTCATCAACCGGGTTTCTAGTTTCCTTGATAAAAGACGAATACGTGTCGTAGTTGATGGCTTTTTTCAAAAGAAGTTAGCATTAACGCGAGCGTATCAAAGGGTTCCGTTATAGCGCCTACGCTTTTTCTGCTGTACATAAATGACCTTATTTCTTCAACAACCAACCCCATCCATTGCTTTGCTGACGATAGCACTCTTCACTGCAGTTCATCTCAGTCTACTCATAGTGATAATCCACCTTCTATGTCAAATCAAGAAATTAAAGCTGAAATGGCAAATTCAATCAACAAAGACATTCAACGTATTCTCGAATGGGGAAGCAATAATCTAGTTAAATTTAATGCTAACAAAACTCAGTGTTGCCTTGTGTCCGCCAAAAAAGATCGATCGTTTCCTGTTGTAAGTATGAATGGCTCAGTTCTTAAGTTTTCAGACTCTATTACTCTGTTGGGTATGACTGTATCATCAAATCTCTCATGGGTTGACCATCTTCTGGCAGCTACCAAAACAGCTGCTCGTAAAATAAGCTTTTTGCACAGATCTAAGCAGTACTTTACCTCTCGACAACTTCTGCTGTATAAGGCCCAAATTCGGCCTCATCTGGAATATAATTCTCACCTTTGGGTTAGTGCTCCCCAATACGCTCTCAATGTCGTTGATCGTATTCAAAAGAGAGTGATTAGGCTTATAAATGACCCGTCGTTAACTTCTAACATACAGTCCCTTGAGCATAGAAGGAGGGTTTCAGTTCTTTCTTTCTATTATCGTTATTACAACGGCTATTGTGCTGCTGAGTTATATTCTTTGATACCATCTCGGGCTATCTTTACGAGAAAAACTCGGTTCGCTCATTCACATCATCAGTATGCAGTACAAATCTCCACTTGTCGTACCAAACGGGCGCAATCCACATTTTTCTACATGGCTTCTAAACTCTGGAATGATCTCCCTAGTTCCTGTTCAGATCCACAACCATTAAAAAACAAAACACTATAGAAACATCTCAAAACATTTAAAAATACAGTTGCAGTATTATTAATCTTAAACAATGTATTTATCCATAACAGTTATGTGAGTATGATTAGTAATCTTTTTTTAAATTAATTTTAATTACTAATTCTTTTTAGATCATTTGGAGACCTGTAAAATGTAAAATAGGATATACGAATCAAATGAATTATTAGAATTTAAAGACGGAATTTGTTTTAATATAGTAATATGCATTTATCTATCCTTTAATAAAATCGTGACAGCTTTAACAATGAGTACTTTTCGAACTGTATAGATGGAAATTTTTCTGTGTGTAATAATTGATTCTATTCATAACATATTTTTATATATACAGTGAGAGTGATATCTATTAACTTAAGTGACGATGTGTATAAAACGAGAAGATTAACTATAAAATCAAAGTTAAGATGAAATAATACTATTAAGCTTGAGTTTTATATACACATCTT
>JARFJB010001499.1:0-20949 GCA_036346205.1 Vesta saturnalis | reverse complement strand
AGCAAAACCGAGAATCTTTAAACCGTTCTGACTTCTCTTTCTTGCTTCTTTTAGTTCTCCTCTTTGGGAGAATTCTGGCCTCTAGGGTATAAGACGCCACACTACCGTGCGCGCCTGTCCGATTCCCTTCAATGATAGGGGAGCAGTAAGAGGTGCACAATCTTTTCTAGAGCTACTTTCGCCTCTTCTCTTTAGGTAAATTCTTGTGGTGCCTCTGAGGCCGCTCTGGTTTTATGAGCACTGACCGACGAGTACAGTAGAACGTATTAGGTTTGTTTTTTTTATTATTTGTTATGACCGGAATACCGGCCGAATTCCGAAGTGAGTTTCACCTAATCGTCGCCTGCTCCTTTAATCTAGTATTAGTTTTGCGTAATCGGTAGGAGCACCTCTATGGGTCCTGGCTTATTGAGTGTATCTGCAATATTTGGTTTATCCATTGGTTGTTGTCGAACTCAAACTGTTTCATGAGGAGGTTCTCCGTGATCTTTTCACTATATTTGTGGTTAGTGAAAAGTACTTGGATGTGGACGTTTTAGTTGAATTTACTTTTGGTTCTTGGTTGGTATCATCCTGTCCACTGATTTCGGTTGTACTTTATTGGCAGTTTTAATTGTGCGGATTTCCGTAATGAATGATGCCTGTGATCCTGGGTCGATTAATACTGTAACATAAGTTGACCGAAGACATTTATTCTAACAACTGTGTGGCTAATAAATTTCTTTTGACGCACTTAACTTTTGGTCGTTGCGTGCGCTGCCGATTTTGTTTATGGTGCGTTGCAGGTTTTTGTATTCCTGGGCAGTAATGTTACTGACACGTTGTGCAGCGTCGAATCAGTGGCATTTGATGTTGAAACTGTGGTCCATGCAATTGAAGCATAGGTGCTTTTCAACGAATGCTATGGCTTGTTTGACAACATTTGAATCTGTTCCAGTCACCCAACTTGTACGTTGGTTGCAGAAATGTTTGGTTGGCCCATTATGCCATTCTGCCCTCGTCAGTATAATTTGATTTCTTGTACATCGCTTCCATTGACTGTAATATTAATTTGAGAATTCCATTACCTTTCATCAATGGTATTCCATTTGGTGCTTTTACTGATTGTTCGAATTTGTTTGTCTCTGCGTCCCAGTTTCGCCATATGTGGACATAAGAGGACCCCAGGAGGCTATTTCTACTCCCAGGTTCTTAATTATAGACACTCATGAGATGTGTCTGCAGACGCTTTATCGCACCTGCAGCTTCTTATCGTGGTATCTAAAATTTTGTCTATTAGGTTTTTACCATTAATCGTTTGTTGTTGTATCTGATCTTGAAATTTCCCATGCTCTTTCGTAGTTGTATTCGACTATTTGAAGGTGATGGATTAGTTTCGATGGTGCTTTTAAGATATTGCATTTTTTCTATTGTTGTCACCGTTTTGTTGGTGTATCACTTTGTCAAAAATGTCTTGAATGTCATCCAATTTTCATAGTCACCACTAAATATTATTTATTTTATCTTATGCTGCATGTCACACCATTGTTCGGTTTTCTCGAACTCGTCTAAAGAATAGGTATCCTGAAATGTTGTTTCATGTACTTTGATGTGTTCGTGCAGTTCTTCAATCGCAGTCCATTGGCGCTGAATCTTATTTTGTCATAACTTAAATTGGACCATGTTTTCTTCTTCTTTCAATCTTTCTTCTACTTGTTGTAATAAGATCCTAATTGTTGTATCCTGTCGTTTCAACCGCTATTCTTGTTCTTTTTCGACATCGTCTTCTTGCGAGGTGGTCGTTAGCTTTTTTCTAGCTCTGTCATAGTTTTTGATGTGATTGTATATCTTACCTAACTTTTCAAAATATTCTGATGTGGTAGTCATGATCATCTATCTGAAGTTCTGATATCTCACTTGCACGCTGATCGGTTTTCTCACCATGTTCCAATGAATTTCGATGCTTACTAATTACCTTGTTCTTCCGTCCAATCTTTTCATATTCGTAAGCATCTTTTCCATAGCCTTGCCAATTTCATTTTGAATGCTGGCCATTTAGTTGATCTTTCCATTTTCGTTTTGTACCTTGTGGTTTATTTTCCTTTGCGTGCTGGGTTCGCAATGTTAATTTTTTTACTTGTGGTCGTTCTAACTTCTTATGGCAGAGTGGTGGTTATGTGCAAATTTAATATGCAATTTGAGAATTGAACAAAATGGTTTCATTTAAAGACTGAATTATTTTAGACTACTTGCAAGTTTATATACAGTTTTAATATTACGTAGTTTGTTTCTGTTATATCTTGGGTCATGTTTATCTTACCTAAGCTAATAATTGACCTGTCTAAAAACATACTTAATAATCATTTTCGAGTGTTAATTTAATTTCAACATGTATCTTAATTTAATTATATATCAAAATTGGTGAAAAATAATCTGTTTAATCCTGCATGATTAACATCCTATTTTCAATCAGAAACCCTGTTACTCAAACAAATCTTCCACTCTCACCAACAATTCAATACATAAGTAAACAGCTAAACTTGAAAAAATGCAGAACTTCTTAAACGCGACTGAACCTATCGTTATCCACCATGATAACACAAACAGATTTATAGCCACCCATATTATGTTTCTTAACAACTCACTTCATCCTAAATGAAATTGTATTCCTTTTTGTATAAACAGCGATAACAAACTTTAAAACAAAAATTTCCGCTAAGAACATTTTAGTTTAACATTCAACTTATAATATTTTAAATATCCTAGTGTTCGATAAAATCTACGGCAAATTTCATCCACACGTGACAATAATTCGTTGAATATTCGGTATAAAGGATAGAGATTGTGTACCTACATTTATTTTTTGCTGAAAAGTCGGTACAAATTCACATCTATCACAGTGCTAGAGGTAATTGAGCGGACAGAACGGTATTTTGTGTCCGCTGCCCATGCAACGGACATACATCTATTTTCCGTCCGCTGTCCATGGAAACTGACGCTAAACTGTATTTTGCTATCGTGGAGTGCAAAATGATATTTTGCGGACGGTTGCACACTAAAGTATTTATTTAAAGGTTTATTTAAACAATTGCTGCGTAGCCTGTAATGCGTATGAATAGTATACAATTGAATTCTTAATTTAGTTCTTGTACTTAAAGTTACATTGAATACGGATCTTGATAAACATTTTCCCCAATTTTAACATGATGTGCACCAACCGTTATCAAACGTACATTGTACAGGTTCTGACGAATTATCTCTTACACCATTAAAGCAATAAAGTATTTGTTTAAATAAATCAACAAGATTTCTATTAATTACGATAGTGTTTATTTGTGTTTATAATAGTCGGTAGGTATCGATAATATTACCATGAAGTGAATACTTTACCTATTACACGCCTTTCACAACACTGCACTGATGTATGTTATTAATATTGTCAAAATTTGTATTTCTTTTATTGAAACGTTATACTGTTAACATTAGTTCGCGTAGAGAATGTTCTAGACTACATTTTTAGGACGGACCAGTAACACTAAATCTACTAAATGTCATTCTTTTTCAGAGCCATTTTTTAATTATTTAAAGGTATCAAGTGCATAGTTATAGAACTTTTGCACAAATTGCATAATTTAGAATTTAACGTATATGGCATTGATAAATTAGCGTAAATGACACAAATGTTAAGCAGATGATGAGAATGTATCGTTTTTTCCTTCCAACCTACATATACATACGTATCTGGGGAATTTTTCCGCACACAGTTTTCTTATTTAACTGTAAGAAAGCTGAATATTAAAAATACACCAGAGGTACATCGTTCATTTTAACACTTAAATGTACTAGCCAACGTTACTGTGTACATTACAATTTTAATTATTAAAGATTAATTATTCCTAATTTTAAATTGAAATTGAAATTTGAAATGGTTTATTTTAATTTTCAGTTCATTTAAGATGGTTAGAAAATTAAAAACTACAAAACCAACATTGTTAGAAAAATTAATAATAGAATAATCATTTTAACTTTGCATTAAAAAAATTACGTTCACCATAAGTAAAACTTCAATGTTACGTTTCGCCTAGATGAATAATTTTACGAAAAATGTTTATTTAACTTTTGTCTGTTGTTTGTAACAAAAATTAACAATATAAGAACTTGTAGGCTTGTGTAAATAACGCAATAAAATGAGATTATATTATTTTTAAGCGTAGTAAACTAAATTAAACCAGTTTAAGTGGAAGAAAAGTTTTATACATTGCATTCCATTCCATGGGAGTCTATAAAAATACGAACAGGATATATTTTCAGAAAAACAAAATTATCTTCGATAATTAAATTATAAATTGTTGGTTTGATATATACATGTATTTTATCCTACATTATACAGTGTGTCCGAGATTCAATGCATGTATTGCATATCGTTAATATTGAAGATAGAATGTCGGTTAAATGGGGAAAGTTTTAGAGAATTTTATGGTTATCATCATGGTAAAGTCAGATTTAGTAACTTTTTGTTTTTGAAATAATTGAAAAAACAAAATTGTGCATTTTCTACTACCCTGTAGCTCTTTTATTTGAAGTCTGACATTTGATTTGTACATTATTATGACACTTTTAAAAGACAATTTTAAAAAGTACCAAAATTTATCTACAGTCATTTGTTTTGAAATACATACACTAACTATTGTTTTTCATATGGACGCCATCTTGGATTTTTACATTATCGAATAGTATTTTTATCACCTTTTCAGCAATGTATCACATGATACGAGAATTTACTTCAACTATCAAAATTTAAAAATATAAAATTGAAATAGTACCTTGAGAAGGCATGGATTAATAAATGAAAAATTTATACAATTACATTCCTAATTATTGTAATTTAATAACTAAAATAAAAACAAAACCGATAATAGTAACTATCATAAAACATGCTCGATATGTTTACATACACATTTTCTACATTTTCATATCATGTAATACATTGTAGAAGATGTTAAAATCCACTATTCGATAATGTAAAAATCCAAATAGCGTCCAAAAACAAAAGTTAGAAATGTATTAAATTTTGTAAGTAAAAACAGATAAGTAAATTCTCGTATCATGTGATACATCGCTGAAAAGGTGATAAAAATACTATTCGATAATGTAAAAATCCAAGATGGCCTCCATATGAAAAACATATTTAGTGTATGTATTTCAAAAACAAATGACTGTAGATAAATTTTGGTACTTTTTTTAAAATTGACTTTTAAAAGTGTCATAATAATGTACAAATCAAAATATTGTCAGACTTCAAATAACAGAGCTACAGGGGGTAGTAGAAAATGCACAATTTTTGTTTTCTTCAATTATTCCAAAAACAAAAAAGGTTACTTCAAATCTGACTTTACCATGAAGATAGCCATAAAATTCTCTAAAACTTTCCCCGTTTAACCGACATTCTATCTTCAATATTAACGAATATAGCAATACATGCATGTTGAATCTCAGACACACTGTATAATTCTTGTTTATTTTCTGTAAAAGGGTGACTATAAATTTGTGTGTTATTGTACAGCAACTCCATTACTAAGGTCAACGAAAGTTGAGAAATAACGAAACAAAGTACTATTAACTAATGCAGAATTTAGGTTC
Source organism: Vesta saturnalis (assembly GCA_036346205.1). Lineage (NCBI taxonomy): Eukaryota > Metazoa > Arthropoda > Insecta > Coleoptera > Lampyridae > Vesta > Vesta saturnalis. The sequence goes on along the minus strand of JARFJB010001499.1, from coordinate 15,330 downwards.
TTGAGAATTTTAAAATCAATGGAAATTGTGTCATATAGACTTAGAATTGACTACTTTTGCAGTTTTTCTATACATATTATTTTGTATAACAAAAGGCCACACCAGTGAGTTATTTAGATTTCTACTATATATAATATATACACACACACACACACACATATATATATATATATATATATATATATATATATATATATATATATATTATATATAATTATTTTATGCACGTGTATGTGTAGAACTTTGGTAACGTATGTAACGTGTTTTGAATGCAGCTGAAGTGAGTTTACAAAAAGAATTTTTTGAGTATGCGTAATGTAAGTTGGTCTGATACACTGAATTTAATGAGACATTGGTGTCATGTAAGTAACATTTGAATACTGTAGAATGATTTTCGTGTTAAAGCTTATATTTGGTTGTGGAATAATGTTTTGAGTAAATTTTATTGATACGGCATGGTAAAACTACTGGTCTTTTTTACTGTGTATGGAGGAATTTACAAAGAAATGATTGTAGACGTTGATAGTGAGTTTATGATAAATGGATATTTTATTAACGCGCATAAAATATGTATGCATTTTTTTAATTTAATGCATGTTCAAGAATGAAATGATAGAATATGAGATTCGCTAAATGTGGAAATAGAATTCGACATGTGAAATTTTCATGAAAGTTGAGATATAGTGTAATCTACAGTGTAATGTAATTGCAATTGATGATTTCTTAAATCTTAGTTCGCATCGTCTTTTATTGGAACTTTCGATAAAGAAACGTGAAATACTAATAGTCATAGGTGGCAGTACCAAAAGTATATAACAGTGTCAAATTTTAGGATGAGCTAGTTGTTGATTTTACTTTAGTAAATCGCGCGTGATTACCGTTAGAATGGTTCGTGTTAGTTTATTTTAAAAATTATAGTTTAGCTGAGCATTATAAGACTGAATTAACCCATAAGATAAATCAGACATTCAAAATAAATAATGTAATATATTGTAAAATACTTATCTTTTGGGATTTTTTTAATGGTGTACTATAAATTATAAATCTAAATGGTTGATAAACAGTTATCTTGTCAGTAGTAATGTTTGTTAAAAATTGTTAAAGATGTAGTAAACAATTTTGTCAAATTTGAAAATTAAAACATAAACATAAGTGTATTAGCATAACAGTTTAAACATAAAAGAATATAAAATTATTTAGTAAAGAATAATTAGTAAAAATTAAATATTATTATAATTTAAAGTCAATTAAAAATCCAAAAAAGATAAGTATTTTATTATGAGTGTTAATGGTGAAAGTTTACATTTTCATAATATATTGTGAGTTGAAGGAAAACATTAGTGATCTTCTTCAATAAATAAAAAGTGCTTAGACAGGTTAGAAGTTAACATAGCAAATATTTTGTTATTAGTGTTCAATTGTGGGACGCGTGACCTAGGATTATTATAAAGAGAACCAAAGGTAACCGTTTAAGTGACCGAACGAAAAGTTTGCAAAATTTAGTTAAGTTATTGGTGATCATCATTGACATTAAATGTGTACAATCGTTAGCAATACCAAATTTATTGCACAAAAGTGAATGAGAACTTTAATGTGTATATCGAAGTAACCATTCTTCATTGTGGTAAACGTTTTGAAATTCCAGTATAAATGTTAGGCTAAAGAGTATACCAGGCATGCGAGTGAACAAACCATAGACATTTAGTGAGTCAAAGCCGAGTGCAAATACACTATTTGTGTTTAGTAATAGTGCATCTAAGAATTTAAAAAGGATTACCGAAATTTAAAATTAAAATTAAAATCATCTTCTTTAATTATAATATCAAAATATTTAAACGAATTCTGGTCTATAAAAATTATCAGGATGTTTATGCATCTCAATAGCTTCACGTTGTAAACGAACATAATAATGAGTTTGTCTTAACAATATTTCCATATTGTCAAATTGAATGTCATGATTTATATTATTTTTAATTCATACAGTTTTTTGACCTAATCTACAAAATCCAAAATGTTCTTTAGGTCTTGTATCAAAGCTACGTTTTGTGGTTCAATGTATACTTTTACATGAACAAGATAATTTATTCACTGAAAGATGATAATGGTTGAAACTTTAGTGTTATCAAGTTTAGATAGACTGTATAGCTGTGATATATAAGACACCATTTAAGAAACACAAAAAGATAAGTATTTTAATGTGCATTGTCATATTCGTTATTTCCTGTTTGAAATTTTCTTACAACGTATTGGCTTTGTTTCTCAAACTAACATTGTTCGTGTTGAAATTTTTAGTAAACAGCGATAACATGAAAATTTTAATATCATGGTCTTATGTTATAATACATGAATTATCTTAGCCTTGCTAATAACAAAATATGAGAATTAACGTTATTATGGCCTGATAGTCTAAATTAAAGTCGTACATTTCTTTGTTGATCAATATTGTGAGGAGACGATTCAAAATTCGTTATTTTATATTTGTTATCAGAAAAGAGTTGTTGGCAAGATACTTGTTTTTCTTTAAGATTTTCATTGCCTTTTGATCTTAGATCACTTTATAGAAATCTCTTGTATAGTATCGTGAAAATTGTTAGAAAAAATTTTGATACATAGAACAGTAATTTAACCTTCTTAATTAAAATTCAAAATTGGTTTAGATTATTTAATTTAAGATCTGTTTATTAAAAAGAAAATTTGATTTAAACATGAAATTTTATTTTATGTTCTTAATTAAAATTATTTTAATTGATTTATTATCTAATCATAACGATTTTAAAAATTACAAATAAAGCACAAATTAAATGTTGTCAATAAATAAGTGTCATTAAATATAATATAAAATAAAGAAAAAACAAAATATATATATATATATATATATATATATATATATATATATATATATATAATATATTTATTTTATTAAAATTATCGACAAAAAATTTATTTGGGGAAAAAAAAATTTTTAAATATTTTCAAAATTGAAAAATGTCAAATTAATTTTTTTTGGAAACATATATTATTATTTTATTTCGGATCAAGATAAGAATAGTTTTATTAAGGTTTTCAATTAAATACATATTTTAAATATTTACGAAAAAATATGAATTTTTTTAAGTTTCAAATATTCATTTTTTAAACTAAACTTTTTAGCTATTTGATCAATATAAAAATTTAAATTTTAAAAGTAATAACCATTAATTTAAACAAAATGATTTTATGTCAACATCAATGTAGAATTTAATTCCTATAAACATAAGTGGCTATGTCTAACTCTTCTTGTTTTCAAGGAAAAATTTTGTATTAATTTGTTTAAATAAATGGGTTTTTTTCCTGAAAAAAGAAGAATTCCAGTTTATTTCAAAAAATTAAAGTCTACATCTTTTGAATAAAAATTTTTTTTAAACTAATTTAAATTACTATTTAAAACTTTAAAAAAACATTTATAAACGCTTTGTATATGTTTTGTTTTATTTGCGTATGAAAAATCAAATAAATTTTTTTGTTAGAAAATGAATTGTTGAGCAAAGAAAAATTAACATTTTCAGAAAATTCTTTTCAAAAATTAAAGTTTAAGTAAAAGTTTATTTCTTGATCACAAAACAAAAATAATATTATTAAGTTTTGAAAAATTGCAACATATGTTTTCTTTTGGAACATTTCCATTAAAATAATTTTAAAATTAGCCTGTAGGTAATTAAAAATAAATATTATATATATATATATATATATATATATATATATATATATATATATATATATACATGTATAAATTTTTCATGAGCAGTAGCTTATTTCGCATGTTTTAACCTATTAAATGACATTTGCGGGTGCAAACTGTCAAAAAATTTAAATATCCGTTAAGTTTTCTTAAATTTTCCAATTTTCTACGCAATTTTATTTTTTCCCTTTAAGAACCTTCTACAAAGTATTCAATGAAATCTGTAAGGTCGTTATGACGTGAAAGGAAAATAGGCAATCACTTATACAGGGTGGCGCAAGTGACAAAGTCCCATATCTCCTTTATTTAAGAGATACAAAAAAATTAAATAAAATTGTAAGATATGTTCTGGTGATATTCCAAAATATTTTTAATTATACAGGTAGATCATAAAAGCTTAGAAGTAATTTAAAATTTTTTAAAATAGAAAACCCTATATATTATTACATATTTAGATTCTACATACAATTTAGACACATTTTATGTATAATGTCCTATACCTAAGTCAACCGTTTTTGACAAATTTCAAATTTTTGTCAAAATGATTTTCAGGCCAAAACATAGGTGGAAATCTTTTCTAAACGAAGCCTTTATCAATTAGTTATGGTTGGTTTCCTTGGAAATGGGGACCTACTCTAATGGGCTGTATTGATATTTTGTAATACATTCATACAGGGTGATCAAAATGGACAATAAAAAGTAGATTCAAAAACCTATAGTCATTTTTTAAATGGAAACCCCTATTTTTAATTCTATCTTATTTAGCATTAAAAATAAGGGTGACTTTGTATAAGAGTGTATATTCCAAAAATTGTAGTTTTTGAAATAATGACAATTTAACATTTTTTATTGTAAAAGGCTATACGGCTTTCAAGTTTTGTTGTTAGTTGCCGACGGCGGGCGCGGCGAAACAAAAAAATCGAGCACTTCAGATCGAAATATTACAATTTATTGAACCCATATAAATAATTATTTTATTAAACGAACTTAAAGTAAAGACAATATTTTTTGATTCAACAAATTATGTCCTAATCCTAATCATAAACTTAACACCTCTAATGTAACTAATTATACAGGTAAAAGTAGAAACACGTCAAATACGTACTACCTAATAAGTTGTTCGAAATGTCCGCCTCTTTCTTGAATACACAATGCAATACGTCTCTCAAATTCGCTGCTTAAATTTCTACACATTTCAACACTAATGTTTTGAAAACAGTTTCTAATCCTAATCTTCATGTCTTCCTTTGTTGTAGGCGGTATTTTATAAACCTGCTCTTTGACGTACCCCATATGCTAAAGTCCATTTTAGTAAGATCTGGGGATCTAGCAGGCCAAGCAACAGGCCCTCCCTCCCAATCCAACATTCTGGATATCTAGCATTTAAAAAGTTATTATCGGACCTGTATGATGTACTGGCCCCATCATGAAGAAACCACTTTCTTGTTGCGTATCCTGTGGCACTTGACGCAACAAATTAGTAGATGGTTTTGCAGAAAGTCTAAGTATACTTCCCTGTTACTCGTTGATCAAAAAATATGGTGAAATTACATGATTACCGACAACACCTCCCCAAACATTTGAAGACCATCTAGTTTGAGAAGTATATCTTACAAAATGTGGATTTTCGGTAGAATAGTAATGAAAATTGTGTCTGTTTACACTTCTGTTTCTGTGAAATGTGGCCTCATCTGTAAATACAATCAAATGCACAAAATTTCTTTGTTGGTTTATTTTGTTTTGAGCCCATTGACAAAATTCCTGTCGTCTTTGATAATCTTCAGGAACCAACTCTTGAAGTAGTTGAATGTGATAGGGGTGCATTTTTTGAGACTTCAATATCCGCTGTAACGTACGTCGTTCAACACCAACCTGCTGAGAAATGGGTCGTTGTCCAATATATAGATTTTCGGTAACTGTTAATAGTCATTTAATTGATTTTCCTCAGTTTGTGCACGTTTTTCCCTAGTATTTTTTCAACTGTATATATATATATATATATATATATATATATATATATATATATATATATATATATATATTCATAAAATACACCTAACAGCAGAAAAATCAGTTCAGTACGCTTTACCAGTGGCGTACGGCAGAAGTAAGTAATCTTGTATTCTAAATGTTACGCCGCTGTCCAAATGCTAATTTTGGCTATAATTTTAATTTTTCTGATATTTTCTAAGTAAATAATCTACATAGTTAGTTTATTGTAAAGTCATTGGTTTTCGAGATATTCGCAGTTTAAGACAGAAAGGCATGAACTTTTTATTTGTATTCTTATTATTCATTTGCATTTTTATAATTTTGTCTCAAAACGAAACAAACAGAAACTAATGCAATGACATTTATACTGTAATCAAATTTTCAGTGTGTCCACCATTAACTTGTACACACTTTAGAGCAACTAAAGACTGTCTCACTTTAAACAACTAATTTGCTTGATTTTGTCGAATGTCAGCAGCAGCATTCTGAATTTTGTTAAAGTTCCTGACGTATTTATTGGTTCAATAAACAGTTTTGATGTAGCCCCAATAATAAAAAATCTAAAGGATTAAATTAGGACTGTTAAGCAATTTAGCTTCACGTCCAATCCAACTATGTGGAAAACGTAAATTTAGGTAATTCGAACAGGTAACGTGAAATGGGCTGGCCATCATAAACCAGAAGGTATGACGTAAATTTAAAGGAATATCGTCTAACATATCCTCCATATGGTTTTGAATAAAATTGAGGTATTCTATCCCATTTAATCTGTGAGGAAGCTCATGACCAATTATGTAATTTCCGATAATACCCACCCAAACATTAATAGAAAATTTTGTTTGAAGTGGTTCTCTTGGCAGGTGTGGATTTACAGTAGCATAAATGACTGTTTCGCAATTATAAACTGCTGAGTAAAAGTTGCTTCGTCGGTAAATAAAATTTTATTTAAAAACATGGGATCATTAGTGCTTTTAAGCAAATTTTGCAGAACTGCAATTCACAGGAGAATCGCGTACGAGTAAATGTTGTACTGGCGTAAAGTGATAAGGATATAATTGTTCTATAAACAGTAGAGCTTACAGTTGCTGCAGATATTCTACGAGTACTTAGCTGCGGATCGATAGTTACTTGAGTAAATTTCATCCTCATCTACTGTAATCAATCTAGGTCGTTGTTTCAAGTTTTGGTCAAATGTTTTCGCCCAACCTGTCATACAAACATTTGAAAATTTTGTGTCCTGGTTGCTGTCTATTTGGATACAATTCTGAATATCGCCTTAGACTCTACCATTAAAATTATTCTGCATAAGTACAAACATGTCCCTTATTTCTAAATTGAAAATTCATTATGACGTGGCATTTTACAATAATATTCAGTTATTAATAACATTAATCACTTATCGAAACGGATAGTTACTTGAAAATTTTTAACTGACAATGATAGCATAAATCAACGCTACTGCAAATTCACAATTATAACGAAATAAATATTCTCACAATCGCAACGTACTTATTAGGAACTTAGGAATTAGAATAAACCTACTAAATAAAATAAAAGTAAACTATCTAAAAATAACTAATTCATAAATTTTGTTTCCACTTTGTTTAGTTTTAAGACAAAATTATAAAATGCAAATGTAATAATTACAAATAAAAGTACATGCCTTTCTGTCTTTGACTGAATATCTCGAAAACCAATGACTTTACAATAAGCTAACAAGTGTAGATTATTTACTTAGAAAATATCAGAAAAATTAAAATTATAGTCAAAATTAGTATTTGACAGCGGCGTAAGATTTAGAAGTGCAAGTATTATTTACTCCTGCGTACGACTGGTAAAGGTACTGAACTTATTTTTCTGCTGTTAGTGTATTTTATGATATTATAAAGCGTACCGATTTAAGTAAATTGTACAGTGTATTAAAAAAATTATTCATTAATAGTTTTTCATTTTCAACTTAACACCATATTTCGGAAACGAGTAACATTTTATCTAAGCATGTTTGCTTAATCGTTTTATTTTAAATTGAGGAATTTGGTTGTTCTGTGTCCCATTCTTAATAGGACATGTGTATATATATATATATATATATATATATATATATATATATATATATATATATATATATATATATTTAATGAATAAATGGAATTAAATATAAGATTTTATTTGCACTGCTAGCTCAAATCACTTTTGGGCTTAGTTCTTATTTGAAGGAATTATTAACTGGTTCAATATTGTGTGGATTCCACGTTATATCAAAGATCCTATATGTTAAATGTACCTTATTAAAATTTGTACCATAACGCATGCGTTGAATTCAATGAACTCGAAAACTGTCATTTCTAAATGATGACTTTAAAATTGTGATTTTAACTGGATAATTGAAATTAAAATTTGGAAATAAAACTAAATTTCTACTTGTTTTGCAGATGTTTACACAACTATTGCATAAACATTTACACTATACATAAAAATAATAAGTGCAGGAAATCACACAAATAAAGATACAACTAGCAGGGTTAAGATTAAAATTAACTCACATGTGCATTGTCCTATTTACAAACGGATGTTTTCATACAGCTGGTTCCAATTATTCATGTAAGCTCTTCCAATTGATGATCAGTTATGGATACCAAGTTCGCTGCTGCTATACGTCCAATAATTTCACACTGGCCCTCGGATTGATGGTTGCTTTGTTGTGGTAAACGTGTTATTATGCTTAAAAGTTTCACTCAACCACAAAATTTATTGATAATAATATTTATTTAATTGTTTTAAGATGTTTCAAACTTATCGGTTTATGTAATGTTTTAAGATTGTAGAAATTTTAAATTATCACTTTCTTTTAGCATCCGAATGGAATATTAATTATTAAAATGTCGCAGCAAATAAAATGCCAGTTGGAAAAAATGATTACAATTTTATTTTGGAGAACGTAACCACAAATTAAATTAAACAAACGAACTTTTTAAAATCGTCAAACATTAATCGTAATCAACTGTGAACTTTAATTCGTAATAAGCTTTACGAACATGGACAAATATCGGTAACCTAACTTATTTTAACAAACGTAGGTTAAAACAATTGTTTCTGAACTTCTCTCTCCGTTAAACTTGTATTAAAATCTCGATAATAATTGTGGTTAAATAACTTACTTGTTAAACACAAACACTACAATTTTTTAAACTTTACAAAACAACTGGATGAAATAGAAAATATAGAGAGAGATTCTGATCAGGAGCAATTTTATATACCCTTCTGTTAGTTACATTTTCATTTTTTGTTAGAATCCAAATAATGTAACCAAGTCTATGATTGGTCAGAATAAATTGAAAACTTAACTAAAGTATAAATTATGCTATAACTGTTTTATAAAGCTATTGATTTAAATTTTAAAACAGAAATGAAATCTGTGCAAATTCTGCACAATTTGATACCAAACTTGGTATAACTCTTAAATATTCTACGAATTGACTTATTCTAACTGAAATTGCTTATATCTAAAAATCTTATATCTACACTTAAATTAACTACATATTTGTGATCTGACGAAAATTTGTATTAGAAAACATTTATTATATGTCCAAAATCTTAAATTTAGAGGAAAATTCTGTTTAACATAGGAAATTTGTATAGTCAACCCATTTCAAAAATTTATGTTCAAATGACTTGTATAAGTTAAATTACTGTATGGAAATGAGGAAAACTTCCTAATAATCACATTTACAAATCATTTTAAGCTCATATTAATCTAAAAAAACTATAAATTTGTAAAAAACCTTAAATTTAAAACTTAACCTAACTTTATTTAAAATATACAAATAATTTGCGTTTTAAAACGTTAAAATTAAGCAAAATGTTATCCATATAACTTATAAAATCTGTCTTTATCATATTCAATGTTCACCTTGCTTGTATTGTCTAAATTTAAGTCACTTTAATAAACCATATTGTCTAACACGTTTCTTCAAAAATCTAACATAAAAATGTATTTGCATGTAGATATCTTTATGTAAAATTGTTCTGTGCAATGTTCTTAATGTTTATTATGCACCACTTTGTTTATCGCACATCCTCTTCTATTTATATTATGAGTAATGATTAAATTATGTTCGTTGTGTAACCCTTTCTTGAATTTTAACATTTTTCCTGCATTTTATCTTACTTATAATATGTCCCTAATATAAACATAACTCTACGCTATGTGTTAAACACCTGTAAAACATCCAAATGCCAAAATACTTTTAATGAACTGTAATTTAATGAAACAAAACTACGTACTTAATCGTACCTACAGAAATAGCTTTATTTAACCTTCCTGACATGTTTTTATGTAGCACAATGCTTTTTTATGATTGAACCAAATTGTACAAATTTTATTAAGCCTGTTTTAACCAAAGCTAATCCACTTTCTTGCAATCGTATACCAAATTACATCAATTAAATGCATCTTAAACGTATCATACTTGATCTCAACTTGTTCTAAATAAATTACCAGTTTAAATCTAATCTGTCTTAATCTTATCTAATCATCTCAATATATATATATATATATATATATATATATATATATATATATATATATATATATATATATATATGGATTACATTTGTGGTTATATATTAATAACTTTAGCTCGTTTTAGATTCTGTGCTCGGATATTTTATTATTTATTTTATTAATTTTTTTTATTTTTGGTATGCCCAGAGCATATTTGGTACCCTTTAAACTAAGCATCGTTGTATTATAGGACACGATTTAGCACTACACTCTACTCTTCTCTGACTACCCCTGAGTTAGCGTCTATCGTTTATCTTGTCTAACACTGATCCTCTAGTTGTACATTTTTTCCTTATAAGTTTTCTGGTAGTTGTTTAGTTGTGTGGCTGCATGCGCAAGGTGTAGGATCAAGACCGCAAAGTAGCATGATGGACTAAGATGCTGGACTAGTATTCTTGACCAAGATAGTGGACCAGGATGCTAGACATGCAATACATGGGAAACAATGGGGAGATCACAGAAATGGCGGATGAGTAACTGACCAAACAAAGGTGAAAACAAATAGAAATAAAATTTGATAAAAGTAATTACAGATTTGCAACGAAAACCGACAAAAGAAGAAATTTCATAAAAATTGATGGCTGTATACAGAAATTTTTTTTATCAACAAAATGCATCTCTGATAAAAAAGGCAAGGTTCTACTACCGCGTTCTAGGAATGAAATAAAATTAACGCGTCCATAACATACAAATTTGAAAATAGGATTTAGGTAATTTTTGGTTCATTTGCTTGACTTAACAAAGACGGGGAGTGAGCAGTAAAATGTATTATTTTTGTTGTTACCATTAACAAGCACTTGTTATCATGATCTTTTTAATCGTTATGTTAAAATAATACAAATGTGGAATGTAAAAAATATTGTTGGGATACAATCGGGACGTAGTCGAGCTAGTTTAACGCACAAGCAACGATATTATTGGGCTTTCCAACGTGCTATTTAACTTATTTTTCATACAACTGCATACGGTAAAAAGAAAAAATATTCAGGGGCCGAATATTTGGGCGCGCATATTTCGGCAGCGCATACTTCGGGGGCGAATATTCTAGGAACAAAGATTACGGTGGAGAAAATTCAACGAGCGTTCCCAATTGACTCGAACTTCTTGCGAGTTTTTGTACAATATGACGAATTTTCCTACGATCCCTTCGTTACATTGTAGGATCATGATTAAGACCTAGTGATATACAAGATATCAATATCATTTACAATTAATATATGCAACACAGTTTTTTTTGTATCTATAGAAGGCAAACTTTTTATTATGATAATCATATCTTATTTTAGCTTTATTATTTAAATCTGCAATTACTACGTTTTAAAACATTGTGCATCAAACAGAAAAACTTTTAACAGAATTAAAAAAAAATTAATAACGAAGATGTTCAAAATTTTCTTTTTACTTATTTTTAAAGTAACATAGCTAAGTGGAGTTTTCATTTTGTTTTACTTTTTAGTTAAACTTAACTTCTAAGACACAGTTCAACAAGAGCATCTAACTAACATTTAATATAGATGTTTGTTTAGCAAATCCTTGTTAAAAGTTAACGTTAATTAAACCATCAACGTCATTATTGATTGAAATGTGATCCAGTTTGATAGAGAACTTTATTATGAGTAGCATCAATACGATGCTTCTATAATAAAATATTTCGCTTTAGTCCGTAATACATATTAGTATCTAAATTTTAAATGAATTTCTTTTAAATGAATATTGAACTAGAAACTTTAATTATGTGTAATAATATTACAAAGATTTTTGATCTTCCGAAATAAATGTCATTAATTTTTTAAGTAAAACTAAGACTATATTCTTAAAGGTTTGTACAATGTTCGTCACATTAAATTAAGCTTATAAATTTCAATCTATTATTATTGTATAACTGTACTACACGTAACTGTTTCTTTAAAGGTGACGTCACTATCTTCAGTGATATTTTCTAAATAAGCATTTTAAATTGTACTTGTATTTAAGCACTGTTTGTGAGGCTAGTAACCATCTTGGTAACATTTTCATTATTACTAGGAGCTTGAGTATCTGATGCTACCGTTGTAAAAAAGTTGTCATTTTCATTAAAACGGGTCATTATGAACGCAAAATGGAAATAACTATATAACCAGTTACGAGAAGGTTCATCTTGTGTAACAAGCGCGACATTAGTGGGACGAGCAAAGCGATATCCCATAACATAGGGCCATCTACACAAAATTCAGTTTTCTAACGTTCTGTTAATTTTGATAGAAACAGCTAAATTTGTCAAGCTTAATTTTGTGTTTGGTAATCCTTGTATAGAATAAGATAAAATATCTGGATCATTACAAAAGTTACCATATGATGTAGAACAGACGGCAAAAAAGGCCTGTAACCTTAATTACTGAAAAATCGATATTTACGAATACGTCCTGTAACCGGTTCAATAGGCATCATAGCATCGCACGGACAAATAAGTGAAAGAACCAACTAGCTCGTCGTGAGGTCGTGGATTTTATTAAAAATATGTAGTTACGATATTACGGTAATGGTCGGATAATATTTTTAACGCCATCGTTAATCCAGTAAAATGTACGTACAAAAATGACTACAAAAAAGGAAAACGTTGAACCTCGTTTTTGCTCGTCACCAACGGTTCTGTCGATCCTGAAACTTAATGTTCCATAATAAAATACAGCTTCTACTATTCAGTACTCTATCTTTTGAATTTTTAATAAAATCCACTTTGGAAATTGATACTAAATTAAGATAAAGGAGTAGTAGGTAGGTTTGGAGACTTCTGGAACACCACATTTCCCAGGTCCCACATTTCCAAGGTTACCACTTTATCAAGGCTACCACCTGACCAAGGTCCCATAATTGTAGTGTCTGACCTACTTTCACAAAGAATAATTTCAATAAATTCTTGTTGGAACTTAAAAAAATTTTCAAAAATCTTTTTGAACTTGTAATATTTGCATAAAAATATTTTGTGGACTTAGAATAATTTCAATAAATCCTTGTTGGACCTTAGAATAATTTCAATAAATTCTTGTTGGTACTTGGAAAATTTTTCAAAAATCGTTTTGAACATGTAACATTTTCATAAAAATAAATTCTTGAACTTAAAAACTTTTAAAAATCTTATATACTACTTGATGTATGTACATATGTAATTTACACGAAGAATATTTGTTTTTAGAATCTACAAGCCAAAATGCAGCTTGCGCCAGATAAGTAATTCATGTTCTTTGACTTCCTAGGTGGTCGTATTACTATCCATAGTAATATTCTCATAGTATCCCGTGATAATGCCCCCATCCTACAGGGGTTGCGGACAGCAAGACCTCATACGGATCACGTGCAGGAGGTGATGGAGCTACTCCATAAAGGTGGTGCTGAGGGCGGCCTGGTGGAGAATGAGCAGTATTTCGACCAGGAGGACTGTGAAATAGCTTTGCGGTTTTTAGATACACCACCTACAGCGGACGACTTGGATGTGGTTTTATCATGCAACTATGAGCAGGCAGCCCTGGACGAAATACTGCTAACTTGTAAGTGACCCGTATGAGACTACATCGTCACCCGTGAGAGATCAGGTAGCAGTGCATCATGTGTAAAGTCCTGCTTGCATTGCTGAATTTGAGGAAGAATGGGTTCCAATTGCGGATCACCATTCCTCTTCCAATCCTGTAATGCAACCGGTGCTGGGGATTGCTGTATTTACGACTACTCAGACCTCTGAGAGTTTTGTACCTGATGATCAGTCGTCTACATCGACAACACGTTTGGAGGGTGGGGTAGTAGGAAATCCATTCGAAGGTTTGCCGAGCCCTGCTTTTACCGCAGAGTTTATGGAAGAGTGGTCGTACCAGAGTTATGCAGTAGAAGTAGAGGTCAGGGAAAATATTTCTGAGAGCGTCTTGAGCCCCACTTGTATCGACGAGTTTGATCGGGAGTGGAGTCCGATGAATTGTTCGATACAATTGGAGCAAATGGAAAGATCATCAGAAAGTATCCCCAGTCCTGCGGCTGCAGCAGACTTTTTGGATAATGAATGGTCGATAAATGACATTATTATCTAGGAGTCCTGCGGCGCCGATGCTACAGTTACCTGCGCCATGACCTCTTATAGTGGAAAACGCAGTGCCTTCTCCCCAGAGTGTATTGAGCCCTACTTGCGCCGCGGAGTTTCTGAAAAACAATTGGTTATACTCCATTGTTTCTAGTCCAAAGTACATAGCAGGGAATCTACAAATATGGGTAGAATATGTGTGAGCAGTAACACTCGATCCCGATTACCCTTTTTATCCAACTCGTACACTACTATACCCCTCAACCTGAGATATCCATATGCCATAATTCCATTCCTGTTACGATACGTTACGTTGCGTCCTTGTTCACATCGCTGGATATGATTCTTTTGATAATAGTTGCAATTAATCAAATAAAGTAAAGAAAGCAAAGGTTTAAAAACTGTGTTACCAAAGGAATCATAGCAAAACACGTAACACAACTCTTACTTATGTATATACTTTTTGTTACAGACCGTAACAAAGCCTTCGAATGTGACTGTCTGAAAAAATTTTCTAGAAAGGATTCTCTACTTCGACAACAAAAAACTTCATGTTGGATAAGGATACCAATAACTACCCCACCTTTTGGAGCGCAGGAGGTTGTATTGCAAAATCATACCACAGGGAGCAACACGGTGCAAGCCGGTGCTGTCGACAACAACAGGGCAGATTCCTTTGCACAACCCGGGCCATCAGGGTAAAACCGCAACAATGTGGAACACAAGCGTGATAGTGGTTCCTTTGCGAAACCAGGGCCATCAGGTTTCAACAATTAAGTTAGATCAACTCAATGACTCTGCACAAAAAAATAGTAGCACAAGTGTTGATATTGTACACTGCACTGATTGTTCAATAGATGTACAGCGATATGCTTTTCAAGGACACCTTAGAAGCAACAGACATAAATCAAATGTATGTCTACTCCTTGCTACTGGGGTTGAAGTTATTCGGAATGCGTTTAAACAACGGATTGTTTCATAGACTATCCCCAAGCAATAGTCACACTGATG
>JARFJB010001498.1:0-15723 GCA_036346205.1 Vesta saturnalis | reverse complement strand
GCACACCCACACCCACACCACGCACACCACCACACGCACACACGCACACGCAAACCCACACGCACACACCCCGCACACACCCCGCACACACGCACACACCACACACGCACACACGCACACAGCACACACGCACACGCACACACCCACACACGCACACCACCACAACGCCACACGCACACACCACACGCACCCGCACACGCACCCCCCCCACGCACACGCACACACCACCACACACCACCCCACGCACACGCACACCGCACACAGCACACACGCACACGCACACACGCACCACCACACGCACACCACACACCACACACGCAAACCACACACGCACCGCACACACACCACCACCCCACACGCACACCACACCGCACCACGCACACACCACCACCCACGCACACGCACACACGCACACCGCACACACACCCACACACGCACACGCACACACACACCGCACACCGCACACCGAAAGCAACACCACACACCACACGCCACACGCCACACCACACACGCAAAACGCCACCACCCACGCACACCGCACACCCCGCAACACGCACCACCACACACGCACACACGCACACACGCACACCACAACGCACACCCAACACGCCCGCACACACACACCCAAACCACACACGCACACCACACCAACACGCACACACGCCCACCCACAAACGACACACGCACCCCACACGCACACACCACCCACGACACACGCACAACGCACACACCACACACGCACACCCACACCACCCACACCCGCCACACGCACCACACCACGCACACCACACGCACACACGCACACACCCGCACACACCACACACCAACACGCACACGCACACACGCACACCGCACACCGCACACACGCACACGCACACACGCAACCCACACACAACGCCACCGACACAGCACAACGACACGCACACACGCACACACCACACACGCACACACGCACAAACGCACACGACCCCACCGCACACACGCAAACCACGCACGCACACCGCACACACGCACACACCACACACGCACACCACCACACACGCACACGCGCACACAACCACACACGCACACGCACACCGCACACACGCACACACGCACACCCGCACAACGTACACACGACCCACCACACGCACACCGTAACACGCACACGCACACACCACACACACACCACACGCCAACGCCACGCACACCACGCACCACACGCACACACGCACACGCGCACACACCGCCCACACGCACACGCACACGCACACACCCGCACACCCCACCACGCACACACGCACACCCACCACACACGCACACCCACCCACACACGCACACCGCACCACGCACACCACCCAACGCACACACGCACCCACACGCACACACCCACCACCACACACCACACACGCACACAAACACCGCACACCACACACACACCACACGCACACCGCAACACGCACAAACACGCACACGCGCACACACACATGCACACGCACCGCACACACGCACACCGCAACACCCCGCAACCACGCCACCCACACCACCCACCAACGCACCACGCACACACGCACACACGCCACACGCACACCGCACACGTCACACGCACACCAACGACACACACGCACACACGCACACGCAACCAACACGCACACACCACAACCACACACGACACACGCACCACGCACACAGCACACACGCACAAGCACACACGCACACGCGCCAACCACACGACCACACGCACACCGCACACACGCACACCACGCACACACGCACACCACACACGCACACCACACTGCACCGCACACGCACACGACACAGCACACGACAACGACACACGCAACACGCACACACCACCAACCACCACGCACACGCACACACGCACACAACGACACACGCACACCGCACACGCACACACACAGCACACACACCACCACACACGCACACACGCACACCAGGACAACGCACACAACGCCACATGCACAACACCACCCCCGCAAACACCACACCCCAACCGACAACTACACACGCACACACGCACACGACAACACGAACACACGCCAACTCACCCACACGCACACGCACACCACCACGCAACACGCACACACCACAACACACACGCACACACCAACACACGCACACACACACAAGCAGACACACGTACACACGCCGCACACGAACACACACCACACAGCACACAACACACACACGACACAACACACACCACACACACACACACACACAGCCACACACACACACACACACACACACACACACAGACAACCGCACACACAGACACACACACACAACACAACAACACACAAAGCACACACACACACACACACACACACACACACAACACACACACACACGCACACACTCACACTCACACTCACACAGTCAGACACTCACATGCACACACACACACACACAATCTCTCTCTCACACACACACACACACACACACACACACACACACACACACACACACACACACACACACACACACACACACACACACACACACACACACACAAAAAATATACCTCTACCAAGTAATTAATGTACGAACCAGTAGAACGCCTTTTGTAAAAAATTAATTAATAAATTTAGTTATTCTGGGGGTTATCAGAGCTAATTATATTATAAAATTTTATTTTTGAACAAACATTGTCAGTGCCTTTCTCATGTGATAAGCTGATCTAGGGCGTAATATTTTCACCACTTAAAATGAATATATTTCTTCCATAAGTTCTTTAGACCTACATCCAATTATTTGATCCTACATATTACTTTAAACCTTAATTGTTGTTATTTTAAATCAAATTTAATTTAATTCGCGTAGAGTTGGGAGTAAAACTGGTGATAGAGTTAATAAGGGTTTAAATGCCGAAGAAAACGGTAGTCCGTCTTAAAACAACAATGTTTCAAACTTAAAACGTGTTTGTTTTCAGCCTTTCCCCATATTTAATAATGATTTAACCATAAAGTAGATTTATTTAATAATTTCTGTTGTTTTTGATTAATGGGTTTAAAACTGCTGTATTACAAAGAACCCATGGTTTTTAATCAAGAGATGATGAAAATGGGACAAGCTAATCAAAATTTTAAACAAACAGTTCAGTGTATGCGGAATCTTACCGCCCTTGTTAGAGAAAAGAAGGCGTATTTTAATTTTGCTTCAATAAAATTACACCCAACAATGGTGAAGCGCCCAAACAACTGGATTGGAACTTGCACTAATTTCCTACTCTTACAAAATTTGAACAAGATTAATAATTCTTTATTAAACGTACCATCATCATCAATCATATCAAAAATGATTGATTACTATAAATAAATTATATCAAGTAATTTTGTTTAAACCACTGAACTGTTTAGTATTATAAAGGATCTGAAATATAATTCTATGGGCCCTAAGATTAATTTAAATATGTTCAATTTGTGTATCCCAACCATCATGCCGTTTTTACTCATTAATTAACTGTTGCTTGAAAAATACATTTCAGACCGTGGAAAGTGCATCGATAACACTAATACCTAAAATACATAATCCAGTTTTTGTGGTTTGAGCCCATTAGCAACCTCCATTCTTATCAAGTTTTAGAAAAGGTAAGTCATACAAATTAATAATTTTATTGAAAACAATAATTCCAACGGTACAGTCGATTTCTAAGGCTCAGCACCACGTCCCTACTGAATATCAACAATGATTTGTAGCTTTAGATTTATCCAAAACCTTTGACACTATCAACCACGAACTTGAAATACATTGGCTTTAATCCATTCTACCTTAATATCCAGTCTCTTCTAATCGATTTCAATTCTTAACCTCAGGTGGTCAACAACCAGATCACAAACGTATTAATAAAAGGGTCCCACAAGGATCCATTTTAGGACCGCTGCTATTCAATGTTTATACCCGGTTCCATCTCCATGTACGCCTATGATACGATGTTACCTTCTTTTTCTTATAAGTATCTATGCACAAGCACTCGTAGACTTTGACTCTAACCTTCAAAGTTTAACAAACACCATTAAGGAGTATGATTTGATAATAAATCCTAAAGAGTAATATTATACTTTTTGGTAAAAATTCGCATTGTAACCTTGCCAAACAATTTGTAGATTTAAAACTAATAATGTTAGCTTCGCTGTTACGCTTGAGGTAAAAAATTTAGGATTAGTTATGGATAATACGTTTAGATATGAAAAATAGTTCAATAGCTACATTAAAAAGGCATACCTAAACAATAAAACTCATATATCCTTCTAAATGTTATCTCTCACAGAAAAGTAAACAATCTCTATGTGAAGCACTTGTGCTATCTCAGTTTACGTATTGTTCTGAAATATATCATTCCTGTATTACCAAAGAAACGTCTAACCAAATCCAACGTGTACAAAATTCGTGTCTCAGGCTTATCTTTGGAATACATATTTCATAAGTTGACAGATATTGGTTGGTTAAATATACTAAATCGTAGACTTGTCTTTTTCATAAAATTATTACTATGTTACGTCCTCCCTACTTAGTTCATAAAATTATTTATCGTAGTCACTACATAATGTAATCATTCGTTTTAGAGGTTTAATTAGTATTCCTAGTTATCGGACAATCATTTTTAAACGTTCCTTCTTATATCCAATTGCTAACATCTATAACAGCTGGCCTGATTCTTTAAAAGGATATTCTTGTAGCATATATATTTAAGGACCAACTACAACGAAGAATACCAAATGAGCAATCTAATTAATGCATTTAGTAATCCACGTACAATGAATTTAATGTAATTTATTTGTTTTTTCTCTTACCTACTTATTACTTAAAAAGCATAATGCTATATTGTTTTGAATCTGTTAATCTTAATTTTAGTAAATTCAAGGCCAAGTGGAAGAGCACAGTTCATTTGAACTTCTCCTTGGGATTATTAATTAAAATTGTATATTTTATCTTTCTTCTGATGTGATTCCATTTGTCTATGTATAAATATATATATATATATATATATATATATATATATATATATATATATATATATATATATATAAAATATTACGGTAAATGTGATTTATCCGGTGATTACGTATAATAATCGTTAATTATGCATTATCACCACTAACTACAATTTATCAAGTTAACCGGTGTGTTTGTATAATTCCCAACTCGTAATGGTAAATGTGATAAAAGCCTCTAACTTTACGAAAATTCGTTCAGTTTGCGCAACTGCTTGGCTTCTACCAACACGTACCAACCGCGTGATTTGAGTAGTGGTTCTGATTGCGTTGCGTCTAGAAGTTTCTTCGCTATCCTCTCGTATTTTATAAAATATTGAATAATGGCTGGTATGCTTGAGCGTTTTTATTCCAAATTAGTGAATATTATGGATAATAATAAAGCATACAGTGGTTTTCTGACGAAAGAAAGATATGATGATTTGTTAAAAAAAGTGAATAGTATTAAAAAAAAAGTAGCCGGAAAAAACCGGAAGGTTATCAAAGACTAAAAAGATACGATGTAATAAAAGTAGGCAATGTTGAAATACTTATATTTCCTGTAAGTAAAGACAGCTCCAGTGTTAGATTTTACGTGTACTTTGAAGAACTTTTTACCATAATTCATGAGGTACACTTATCAATAGGCAATGGTGGCAGAAACAGGATGTTTAAAGAACTTCAAAAAAAGTACAAAGACATTACTACCGAAGAAGTCATGATTTACTTAAATTTGTGTGAAATTTGTCAAAAAAAAGAACCAAGGTACCTATGAAAGGACTTTTTGTTAGGCCTATGGTCTTTCAAGAGATGAACTCAAGATGCCAGGTGGACTTAATTGACATGGAGTTGCAGCCGGATAATGACATTAAGTTCATATTTCTCTATCAAGACCACTTGACGCAGTTCGTACAGTTGCGTGCCCTAAAAATCAAACGTGCAGGAGAGGTTGCATATCACCTAGTTGATATTTTTACTATATTTGGAGCCCCCAGTATACTGGAAAGTGACAACGGTCGTGAGTTTAGCAAAAAAATCCTGGATGAAGTTTGAGCAGTGTTGCCGGGTCTGAAAATTGTGCACGGAAAGCCTAGGCACAGCCAGACTCAAGGTTTGGTTGAACGTGCAAGCCAGGAAATTGAAAATATGCTAAGTTCTTGGTTGGAAAGCAATGACACCAGTAAATGGTCCGAAGGGTTACGTTTTGTGAACTTATGAAAAATAGAACATTTCATAAAGGCATCAAGCGTTCTCCTTATGATGTAATGTTTGGGACGCCTTCAAAATTTGACTTGAAAACGTCTTCTTTCCCGAATGACTCTACCGAACATCTTAGAACTGAAGAAGAGCTTCAAGGATTAATATAGACAGTTAATAATGCTTTCGAAAATACCAATAGCGAAATAGAAAATGTTTCTAATATGGACAATAACGATCTATCTCAAAATGACCCTCCATCTGAAGTTAATTTTAAGTCTCAGAAAGAGAATGAATCAGCGGTCGCTCTAATCCAGACGCATATTTTATGCAGGAAAGAGCAAGTAAGAAAACATAGAATGAATGCTAAAGAAGGTTTAGAATCACAAGCAAAGAAATGTTGAAAGTTTCAAATCCTAAATTCCTGCTGGTAAAGTTGGTGATACAGTGAAACTACGAATACCAGTCGTTGACAGAGCAAGGAGTGATCCCCGAAGTTTATTAGCGGTGATTTTCATCAAAATGAAGAGTTTTATCAGTTAGGAATGAAACAAGGAAGACTTTCACAGTTCTACACCAGAAGTCAAATCACAATTTGTCAAGAAACATTTATTTTGCTTGACGATGTTCCAGATCTAGCAATCTCTTCTGGAAGTCAGGGATACCTGCGATGTGTTTGTAAGGGACAATGCTAATCTAATAAGTGCAAATGTAAAAAATGTGGTAAACCTTTAATTCTAATGTCATAACAGTCTAACATGCTTAAATAAGTAAACTTAAAATATTTAGTAATAGCATTTAACGTTATTTGAAAACTGTTTTGTTTTCTCTAGAATATGGGCTTAGTTTGTCTTTATGTGTAACTGCAGTTTGTTTTTTTTTTATGTGAAACTGTTTTGTACAATATGAAAATGTAAACTTTATTACTATAATAATATATTTATATTTTATTTTTTAATACAGATATATGTTTATTTAAATTTAATTGTATTAATAAATCATGTTATTAATATAACAGTTTTTGTAAAAAATTATATTAATAGCAGGCTTATGTTTATGTTTGAATTTTTCAAATTTGACAAAATTGTTTACTACATCTTTAACAATTTTAGCAAACGTTACTACTGACGAAGATAACTGTTGTTATCGAAACGTTTAGATTGTATTTTAAAGTACACCATTAAAAATCCCAAAAAGATAAGTATTTTATTATGTTTTGTACAAGTTCAATAAATTTGTATTTTTTCAAAACACCTGTCAATCCCTTTATTCAAATTTCGTTCAGGTTGAATAAATGTATGTGACTTAAAATAACCATTTATTGACTTTTTAATTGAAAATATAACATATTGCAATTGTGGTCTCTACGCCATAGTGTCCAACGAAAAGTATCTTTCTGGGTATTAACTACTCAAAAAACTGCTCTATTCTACTGGCGCTATGAGTCATGATATTTATCACATTTACCATTACGAGTTGAGAATTATGTAAACAAACCGGTAGATTTGATACATTTGTCAAGAAATTTAATATATTTAGCGGCATTAATGGTGATTATGCATAACTACCGGTTATTATATATATAATCACAGTTTATTACTTTTACTGTAACGTATATATATATATATATATATATATATATATATATATATATATATATATATATATATATATATATATATATATATATATATATATACATATATACATATATAGCATTGTGCTACATAAAAACATGTCAGGAAGGTTAAATAATGTTATTTCTGTAAGTACGATTAAGTACTTAGTTTTGTTTCATTAAATTACAGTTCATTAAAAGTATTTTGGCATTTGGATGTTTTACAGGTGTTTAACATATAGTGTAGTTATGTTTATATTAGAGACATACTATAAGTAAGATAAAATGCAGGAAAAATGTTAAAATTCGAGATAGGGTTACAATACGAACATAATTTAATCATTACTCACTATATAAATGGAAGGGATGTGCGATAAACAAAGTGGTATAATAAACATTAAGAACATTGTTCAGAACAATTTTACTAAATAAATTTACATGCAAATACATTTTTATGTTAGATTTTTGAAGAAATGTGTTAGACAATATGGTTTATTAAAGTGACTTAAATTTAGACAATACAAGCAAGGTCAACATTGAACATGATAAAGACAGATTTCATAAGTTATATGGATAACATTTGATTAATTTGAACGTTTTTAAGGCAAATTATTTGTATATTTAAATTAAGTTAGGTTTTTAAATTTAAGGTTTTTTACAAATTTATAGTTTTTTAGATTAATATGAGCTTAAAATGATTTGTTAATGTGATTAATAGGAGGTTTTAAAAAGTTCGTTTGTTTAATTTAATTTGTGGTTACGTTTTCCAAAATAAAATTG
The DNA here is from genome assembly GCA_036346205.1 of Vesta saturnalis. Taxonomy (NCBI): domain Eukaryota; kingdom Metazoa; phylum Arthropoda; class Insecta; order Coleoptera; family Lampyridae; genus Vesta; species Vesta saturnalis. Next base: position 7,155 of record JARFJB010001498.1, on the reverse strand, counting down.
TAATCTTTTTCTTCCAACTGGTATTTTATTCCTGCTGCGACATTTTAATAATTAATATTCCATTCGGATGCTAAAAAGAAAGTGATAATAATTTAAAATTTCTACAATCTTAAAACATTACATAAACCGAAAAGTTTGAAACATCTTAAAACAATTATATAAATATTATTAACAATAAATTTTGTGGTTGAGTAAACTTTGAGCATATAATAAACACGTTTACCACAACAAAGCAACCATCAACTGAGGGCCAGTGTGAAATTATTGGACGTATTGCAGCAGCGAACTTGGTGGATCAATAACTTCGATCATCAATTGGAAAGAGCTTACATGAATAATTGGAACCAGCTGTATGAAAACATCCGTTTGCAGATAGGACAATGCACATGTGAGTCAATTTTTAATCTTAACCCTGCTAGTTGTATCTTTATTTGTGTGATTTCCTGCACTTATTATTTTTATGTATAGGTGTAAATGTTTATGCAATAGTTGTGTAAACATCTGCAAAACAAGTAGAAATTTAGTTTTATTTCCAAATTTTAATTTCAATTATCAAGTTAAAATCACAATTTTAAGAAGTCATCATTTAACAAATCTGACAGTTTGGTACTTGAGTTCATTGAATTCGCAACGCATGCGTTATGGTACAAATTTTAATAAGGTACATTTAACATATAGGATCTTTGATATAACGTGGAATCCACATAATATTGAACCAGTTAATAATTCCTTCAAATCAGAACTCGAGCTAGTACGGTGCACAATAAATAATATATTTTTATTTAAATTACAACCCTATTCTAACAGAAATTTTTAATAAGTATTCATTACATCATATATATATATATATATATATATATATATATATATATATATATATATATATATTTTACAGTGAGCGGCTAAATTATGGAATAAATTCATAATTCTTAAATCGGCAACTTCAGAGAAAATCCCGATACCCGTCGATTTTTATTTTTAAACGCGCGGTTGTTCAGGTTATTAATTTATTTTTGAGGTTACCTATGTAAGCGTGATGACGTCATTGATGATTTTCTTTAATGGAAAGGGAGGTGTTGCAATGGAACTTTTGAGAGATCTTTAATTATCTAATCAGTCGTAGCAATAGTTTTGAGTATTTGCGTTACGTATACAGGGTGATTCAAGATTATTGTTGTTCTATAAAAATACAAGCGAACTAAAAAGACAACTATTCAAATTTGGTATGTAGACATAATAGGTCATTATCTATCTTTTAAAACTATTTTCAAAAGTGCAATGGATTCTGCATAGAATTCTAAGCAACTTTTGTTAATATTTCCCATAATAATCTGACCAACCACACACTTAAAAATAAAAATCGACTGGTTTCGGAATTTTTTCTGATCTTATTTGGTTTGAAAGTTCTGTCATAATAATCTTTGGAAAAAACTGATTCACTTCATATGTCGAGCAGTTTAGTATCAAGAATACAGTAAGCATATTAAAAATGATAGCGAAAAGAAATATCAATTATGATTGGATTGAGATAGAACCGAACGCAACTACAAGTATGTAACTTATCTAATACAAAATATCCTAACAAACCTATCAGACAATCGACAGTTAGTAAAATTGAAATAAAAATAGGAAACTGGTTACGTTAAACACGTTGCAAACACTGGTCATTTACAAATAAACGAAAATGTAAAATTAAATTAATTCACACAGGTAAGTAAGTATCTACTATTAACACAAAACAGAGAAAAATTGTTAACATTGTAGAATTGTTTGTAACTCAATTTAAATGTTCAATTTGCCACCCTCCTACTTCTTGGCAGTAATTGAACTGATGATCACAAGCTTCTTGAACATTGTGGATTATTTGTGGACTAATCTTACGCATTTCTAATCTAATTCTATTTTTCTCGACGTATACTTTAGATTTTAAATAGCCCCATAGAAAAAAATCAAGAGGTGTAAGATCTGGAGATCTTGAGGGCCACTCTATAGATCCTCGTCTACCAATCCATCTACCAGGAAAAGTTATGTTTAAAAATCGCGATCAGGACGTGTATAGTGAGGAGGTGCACCATCTTGCTGAAACCATATATTATCATTTGGTAAATCTGGATCATTTTCATTTGGGAAAATTACTGCAATGACAGGTATAATTTCATATTGTAGAATCCAGATATCGTTGTCCTGTAAGAGTTTCATCGAAGAAAAAGGACCAATGATTCTGTTCTCTACTATCCCCAGACATTCACTTTTGAGATACTGAGTGTAACTCATTCATCCAGTGAGGATTCTCTTTACTCCAATATCTACAGTTTTGTCGATTCACTGTACCATTAAGGAAAATGTACTTCATCCGAAAAAGAATTTGACGAAGGAATCCTGGGTTGCGGTTACATAAGTCTTGCATACTTCACAAAACTGCATCCGGATCATCTTCATTGAGTTCCTGCACATTCTGGATTTTATACGGATGGTATTTCTCCTTTTAAGTACACGTAACACCGACCTTGTGAAATGCTTCATCAGCTGCAATTGCACTGGAACTACTATGAGGATTTTCTACCAAACTTAACAACACATCAAGTTTTACATTTCGTTCATTTTGGACGACCAGCATTTGCAATGTGTTTAACGTGACCAGTTTCTAAATTTCTCTCAATTTTACTAACTGTTGATTGCCGATAGGTGTATCAGGATATTTTGTATTAAACAAGTTACATACTAGTTGCTTCTGGTTTGATCTCCACATCCAATCATAATTAATACTTCAATTCGTTGTGTTTCACTTAATGGTGCCATTATTATTAATTAATTATCAGTTATTCACTTAGTACAAATACCTACAATGTAATACCATTAAGTACTGAAGTAAGTAGTAAGTGTCTCAAATTTGACTCGTGCCAACGCGATATCTAAAAACTCTATTCTTTTTTTTTAAACTGAATTATTTCTGTATTCTTGATAATACACTGCTCGACATATGAACTGAATCACTTTTTTTTCAAATATTATTATGACAGAACTTTCAAACCAAATAAAATCAGAAAAAAATTCCGAACCTGACGATTTTTATTTTTAAGTGAGCGGTTGGTCAGATTATTATTTTATTTTAGAGGTCATTTATGTAACGCTTAGAGACGGGAATAAGGAAATGTTAACAAAAGTTGCTTAGAATTTTATGCCGAATCCGAAAATGCAATAACATACAGGGTATTCAATTTGAATTTTCAAAGTTGCCTTGGGTTTCTGGTAGAAGTGGCAACGTTGCACTTTTGAAAATAGTTTTAAAAGATAGATCATGACCTATTATGTCTACATACCAAATTTGGAATAGTTGTCTTTTTTAGTTCGCTTGTATCTCTATAAAACAACAATAATCTTTAATCACCCTGTATACGTAACGCAAATACTCAAAACTATTGATTGATTAGATAATTAAAAGATTTCTCAAAAGTTCCATTGCAACACCTCCCCTTTCCATTAAAGAAAATCATCAATGACGTCATCACGCTTACATAGGTAACCTCAAAATAAATTAATAACCTGAACAACGCGCGTCTAAAAATAAAAATCGACGGTATCGGGATTTTCTCTGAAGTTGCCGATTTAAGAATTATTGAATTTATTCCATAATTTAGCGCTCACTGTAATATATATATATATATATATATATATATATATATATATATATACATGTCTCACGATAGCATGTTGAAATAATGAGAACGGAAAACCGATTCAGCTGAAAACTTGTAACTCTATATAAATGCACACGGTCTACTTAATGAAAATATTTTCATGGCGGTACCACTTCCGGCTATACCGGAAGTCGATACCAACTTTGTTATTTTAAATAAAATGCCCAAATTTTTATTTTATTTTCGTTTTCCGCAAAAAAATTACCTCTTCTACTACCAAGTTTGGCGTACCTATCTCTTACCGTTATTAAGAAGAAAATAATTTCAGGCGTTAGCAACGAAAATTTGAATTTACTGAAAAATTAATATTTGATGAAACATAAAAGGCAGATAAGCGAAACTTGTACAAAGGTTAGACATGATATTGGCCTATGTTTTCGGTATTAGACATTTTTGAAATTTATTTCTCGGGGAGGCCCCGGAAGTAACGTAGTTAAGAAAACTAAAAATGTGAAAGAGCCATTTTTTTAAAATTGCATTACCTATCTGCTGATATATCATGATCCTATATGTAAATGATTTTCGTGTTATCTGCTTTTTTTTTACTTTTCTTGGAGATGATGTAGTATATACGCTGTATATTAATAGTCTGCTTTGCAATCTGTTTTGCTGCCTGTCGTATGATACATCCAATCAGTTGGCTATGCAATTGAATTGTCAAATTTATAGTAATGACAGTTATTGAGATCAGTTCGAGTTTTAATAAATAATTTAGAATGCCACGATTGCCATTTAGTAACGAAGATTTTTTGAACTTGTTGCTGATACACGGCGAATGCGGAGGAATTATTGGAAGAACGATTAGAACCTTTATTCAGAGATATCCCCATCGGAATCGCCCTAATTTTCGAACAATTACAACTTTGTTTGAAAATTGCAAAATACACGGGTCTTTTAGATATACGCCACAGAAAAAGAAGTCAATGGTCGAAGACGATGATCTCAACATTACCGTTTTGGGATACTTTGCTGCATATCCTAACGCTTCAGTGAGAGAGGCTGCTATAAGTTTAGGAGTATTTTTTAAAACAATACATCGTATCGTAGTAAGGCATAAATGGTGCCCATTTTCATACACGTTGGTGCAACAATTAGCAGCTGGGGATTCTCAACGACGCATTAAATTTTGTGAGTGGCTCATGCTGATATCACAGGAAAATGAAAATTTTGTAAAAAACATAATTTGGACGGACGAAGTAAAATTTTCAAAAAAACGGTGTTAGTAAGCACAATTACCATTATTGCTGACGAAAATCCACTTCAAGACTCTTGAGTTTTAATGTGGTTTGTGCATAAAAACAATTATATATATATATATATATATATATATATATATATATATATATATATATATATATATAATATATATATATATATATATATATATATATATATATATATATATATATTATAATATATGTATATATTTGGTTCAGCCTGTTAGTTAAAGACTAATTTCTGGCATAATTTTAGTTTTCTAAAATCATGTATGCCTTGGATACTAGAGAACAAATACAGGCAGCTTTTGGAGAATTCCGGAATCGTATTGAAAACTGCGCAAATTTAGGAGGAGGCTTAGTAGAGCCTTATTTTTAATCTGAATATTAACTCACTATTTCATTATAACTTATCAGTGTTAAGCCAGTAACTTACAATAGCTAATAATTTAAGTGTTATCTTTTAATATTCATAGTAATAAACTGTGTTAAAGAGATTATTTTATTTATTTTGTTTATTTAGAATTTTTTTGCTTTTCAAGAGTCATATCACCAATCCGGGGGTAAACAATATTAAACTATCAGATAAAAATTATTGTAAATTGCCAAAACATCAACGTTGGCCTAGGTGATTGAAATTCTAGAAGTAGGACTCCTTCATGATTCTAAACAACTTTTGTTAATCAAATTTGGTTATATCTTCACTAACAAAGGCAGTTTACTAGAACCAAAAATCAAATTTTGAAAAGATCCAAGGCATACATGATTTTAGAAACTAAAATTATGCCAGAAATTAGTCTTTAACGAAGCAGGCTGAACCCCAAACAATGAAATTTTATATCGAAAATTTTTATCTTTTACATAGTCGTTTCACCTATCCGGTACTGTATATATATATATATATATATATATATATATATATATATATATATATATATATATATATATATATACTCTGTTGTCTTTTATCGCACAAACCACATTAAAACTCCAAGAGTCTTGAAATGGATTTTCGTCAGCCCAATAATGGTAATTGTGCCAGTTAAACCTATTTTGACAAATTTATATATATATATATATATATATATATATATATATATATATATATATATATATATATATATATATATATTATATATATATATATATATATATATATATATATATATGTATATGTATATGATATGTATATCCATATCTATGTATCTATTTTGAATGTAAAGTTTTTTTCTTTTCTCCGCTAACAAAAAAAGAAAAAATAACGTTAAAGCTTGTGTTTTCAAAATAAAATTGTTCATGATGAATTAACGAAGGATCTAAAAGATTACACTTTCAAGTTTACTGTTCTCCTAATACACTTTACACATCTTGAATTACAAGTAACAATCAAAACCTTGTATATTAATACCAGTTAGAAGTAAGTACACCGTAGCATTCAAAAATTGAATTTGAAGCCCGACAAATATAATTAGGAGAGTCTCAATTAACAAAACAATTAAAACTAACACCGTTCCTGTAAATTAATTGATTTATCTCTTAAAATTTCATTTTAAATAATATGAATTTGACCATGAAATCATTTCGTTTGCGAGTAAAATTTTTATTTAAAGGGAACACAGGTCAGTATCAAATATACTAACATAATTGTGCCATCTGCTACTACCCTTTAGGGATGGATTTAATTCTGTAATTACAGAGAAAATAAGTTTCAGCAGATCACTTCCAATATTAATAACATATTTAAATGTGCAATAATTTATATAACGTTAACCAAATAGGTCCAACTCTACAATGGCGTTTAATCTACCTTCTATTGTGTAAAATAAACTGCGTTCCAATGTCCAACGTCCGTAGTTATTAATTAAACCATTATATAAAATAAGTATATTTTTTAGGTAGGAAGTGGTAAATTTTTATATCAATGCCTCGCTATTTAATAACCAATAATTTCGAATGTCGAAACAAGCATCAAATCAATAGTTAATTTAATTTTAATTAAAATAACTTCCGACCTTGCCTGAGCATGGGGAGACTCGAAATTTCGACAAGACCCCACTGCGACCGCCCCGACATTACATACGTTGTTGCGCGGGCTTTCCCGTATCTTTATGATTCTTCTTGCGTTATCTTACAGTTCAAACCTGAATTTATTTGAGAGTATAAAGTTACATAGTAGTTGTAAATTGTTTATATAACTTTAACTTAATAGATACTCCACAATTAACTTTAAAAGTATTTAA
>JARFJB010001497.1:1520000-1535242 GCA_036346205.1 Vesta saturnalis | reverse complement strand
TTTAAAACTATTTGAACTAATTTCAACGTTACATTTACAATTGAAGTTATCCGCGGATTCGTCAACTACTAGGTCTGATATTGTTAACGAATTTATTTAAAATTTGCATTAAATAGTATTAAAACTTAAACGTTAACATTTACCCAATTTACAGTGTCTAAAAATCGCGCTTTTAATTTAAATGTAAAACATTTTTTTCTCGCCGACAATGTCTAAAGTCGGCCATGTATGTTTATATTTAAAACATTCTTGTTATGGCTCTACAAGAGTATTTGTAAATTCATATTTTGTAACAATTTCTTGGTATATTATAAAAACATTTTTAAATTTGTAACGAATCCTTTACGTTCTTCGTTGTAAAGAAGAAAAAAGTTTTTGATTATTAATGATTTATAAGTGTGTGGTAGGCAACTTAATTTGCATTGGTGTAACTTAAGTTGCATATCTTATTAGGGGTTTATAGTTCTATATCGTTGAATTATTTTTTTGCACACATTTCTCGCGCATAGCTACATTACCTGATATCGTGAGCGTCCTTTATCTCTTAACTTTTCTTTAAAAACAACCTTATAAACTTATTTATTGATATTTATTTTATGATGAAGGTGAAATCAGATTTATTTTGTAGAACGCTATGCTGAGACAGACTGCAACTTTTATGGGCATTTGCCTCATTGTATTGCTTTCCTGCATTTTTTTCGTAATGCCAATTTATAGAGATTTAATTTTCACATATCCCATTGGCAATCTTCACTCACCGTGATATTTAAATGTGTTAATATGATTCCCGGCAGTCGCCAGAGGTGTTGCGGAAGTACAAAGCATACTATGGTCAGTACACAAATCTGTCAGACACATGTAGTCAGATCAAACGGATTTACCAACGTTTTTTTGTAAAACTATGAAGCTTCCCACTTGGTATCGAGTGTCAATATATGTATAAAATAATTGCCTTTGTATATTTATAATGTTGAAATAAGTCAATTCATTGTAAAGGCCAGCACCGGTAATTTCTAGTATCAGCGCACTCTACGAAACCCCAAACAAATAACTGAAAGGTTAGGTTAAATTGCTGCCCTTGACATCAGAGTTTTTTAGCCTTCTTGGGTTTGAACGTTGCAATTTTCAAACCCTTGAAATTAATTTTTACTATATGTGAAACTTCTCTAGAACAAACCAAAAATCAGCTTCTTTGACCATTTTGCTATAAATTATTTTTAAGTAAATCAACTAATGCATAAATTTCATAAATGTTTATTGTTCTGCTAGAAGTTAATGATAGGGAAGGGTTGGATAAAAACTTTAAACTATACGTGAGTTACTATATATAATTCACTTATGAAAATTAGCCTGTTGATTCAAAATGTTCACAAGCTGAATTTTTCCTAAAAATTTGTAACATTGCTCACTTATATAATAAACTATTATTGTCTTTTACTTTATGCATTTCTAAAAAACAACTGAATTACGATAAAAAATATAAGTTTATATTGTTGTTCTATTCAGTAGTATTAATCCAAAAATGAAATATAAAGATATTAACATCACATACGGAAAGGTTAAATAATCGTATACCGTTAATAATTATTTAATAATTTTTGCATACATTCTGAAACCAGAATAGATGATGTTAATGCAGAGGGCGCCACTGGGGATTTATGTATTAAATATAAACTCAACAATAATTTGATTCGATTTTACTTGTTTTCGAAGTAGTGGTTTGTGTGATTAGTACAGGAAAAACGTTATGGGTGTTAATTGTTGTGTTCCTGGGTGTAACAGCGTTAAAATAAACACAAAACATGAAGGTTTCACAAGTTTTCGAAAGATAAAAAACTGAATAAATGCCGGCAAATTGCGAATGAAACTGGGAAAAGCATAGGAAAATATTCATCTGTTTGCTCAAAACATTTTATAGAAGATGGTTACACAATTGCTAGTATGGGTGAGTTTAAGTTGCAATAACTTTTTACTGTGGTAATCAAGTACATCAATATTTTCAGGGCAATGGAAGATTTTGCATAAAACCGCCGTGCCAACTTTGCATTTCCCTATGCGAAAGATTGATCAAGCACCTTTCAAATGTTCAATTAGAAGAAAAGAAACACGCAAGAAGAGCAAATAAGATAACTAGCAATTGAATAAAAATATCTGTTAGTATAAGCAGTGAAAACTTTATAGAAAGTACAGAAACTACAGGAGAAATCCAAGGTAGTCCATACGAATGCGTCGTAAAAGAAATTGCAATAGTGGCAGAAGAAAATGGAGGTTGTGAACATTATGGAACTACACTGACTTCATCAACACAGACATTATCGACTTGTACTCGTTTTCAATTAATATCTTGCTCATTTCTGAAAGCAAAACAGTTTCATCATTTTACAGGTTTTACAAAAAATCAATTCAAGGTTTTGTCCGATCTCAGTGTATTTCAAACGAGGACAAATTCTGCACTGTCCACTGGAGACGAATTACTATTACTATTCTAGTTTACAGTATTTTTTTAGTGTTAGCACGCAAATCATCAACAAAGTATTTTTTTATTGGACAGTAGTGATATGTAACATATTAAAAAGCATTGATCTCATATGTAATCATAAAAAGTTTCAAGGTAAATATGGCTTGATCATAGCTTATACCTACAGTAAAAAGTTCAAATCCAGTTGTTCAGCAAGCCACCTATTCAGATTATAAGAGCACTAATACGTTTAAAGGTACAATTGCACCTTCTTCAGAGACACCAGTCTCTGCAAAAGGTGCAATTGTATTTGTTTCGAACCTTTTGGGTGGATCTGTGTCTGATCGACAACTTTTACGGCAATCGGGCTTGCTTGAAGTATCAAAGGAAGCAGGGGCACGCCAGGAGCATGCGGCGCCTGTGTCAAAATTTTTGATGGCGCCTCATTAATTAAAAATATTTGTACCAAAAACTAATATTAGAAATATTTTACATGCCTAGGTGATAAGAGCCCCAACAACTATAGGTTCGGACACTTTAATTTTTAATTCTCTAGTAGCATTTTTAAGTAATACGACATGAATAAAAAAAAAATGAATAATTAATTTGAAATACTTTAATTTTTAGGCTTATGTTTAGGGACATTTAAATGACTGTTTTTGTTATATTCTTAACGCATTGAAATAAAAAACACACAAAGAAAACAGATAAACAACAATAATCAATGAAAAATATAATATTTATAATATAAACATAATACATATTATACGGTAAATCAAATACAAACAATTTAAATAAGTCATTAAATAAATTTTACTTTCCTAGCTTTTAGCAAAGAAAAAGTTTGGATAATATCATGAATATCAAATTTATCCAGTATGTCAGACTCAATTGAAATTATTGCGAGATCTGATAATCTATTTTTCCCATTGTAGAGCGTAAATAACTCTTTATGATTTTTAATTTCGAAATAGACCGCTCCACGGACGCAACTGACACAGGTAATGATAAAAGAATACGGAGTGCTACAGTAAAATTTGGAAAAACTCCTACTAAATCATTTGAATAAATATACTGAATTATTTGGGATATATCTTTTTTTGAATTCGTAATAAATACTTGACATTGTAAAATTTCTTCACGTAAATCATCTGCGTCAATATCGGACTGATTTTCATGAGTTAATTTCGCTTGTAATTTTTTGCAGCAAGATAAATAGGTATTCTTTACCTTGTAAATTATCTAATGAATATAAAAATTGGAGTGAATCCATATGTTCTTTTAATAAAGAAAATCTGTCTTGTAACGAAATTAAAGTTTGGTCTATTATACAGAAATAAAAATTTACTTTGAATGAATTTTCAGGATTTACTATAGGTTGATCTTCATGTTCATAATCAAATTGAGTAGATTTTTTACGTCGTCTTAATGGCCTCGCACTACGAAATTCAGTTTCTATGTCAAACTTTTCTGCAATTAATTTGAAACTTTCAACAATTTCTGCAAAACTAGCATCAGATCGATAATTAGTTAAAAATGTATTTAGTCTGTTTAATGCATCCAAAGCAAGTTGCAAATTTGTAATTTGAGATTGAAGCATTTTACTCACAAAATTCTCTTGTGTGGTCATTGCAAATTTCAAATAATGCATCAAAAACTTCTGGTAAATACTTATAGAGATGCTTTATGGTATCAATTCTACTTGACCAGCGTGTTTCGGATAAGGGCTTTAAAGTTAAATTAGTAACATGCTTGATTAAGATATTCCATCGATTAGTAGACGCTGAGAAAAATTTGTATAATTCTTGTATTATATTAAAAAAATTTATTGTTTCATGGTTGATATTAGCGGCATCATTTACAATTAGATTCAGGCTGTGATTCTCACAAGGAATATAAAAAGCACGCGGGTTCAAATCTAAAATGCTTTTTTGTAGGCCACTATTTTTGCCGCGTATGTTAGAGCCATTATCATAGCCTTGGCCTCTTATATTATTTATGTCTAAATTTAATGTTTTTAATAGATCAATAAGTAACATCTAAAATTGGATAGAATGCTAAAAAATGTTCATGTATTTCAGTCGATCCTAATGCTAAATTGAAATGAAAGAATCGAATTATTACACTAATTTGCTCAATATGAGAAACATCCGGACTAATATTATTGAAAAATATTTATTTTGTCGGCATAAATTTATAATATGATTTTTAATATTAAAAGCCATTAAGGAAAGTATTTCATTTTGGATTTTGTCTCCTAGATGTGTTGGCATTTTGTGAAATTCAGAATCGCTATTTATACGTCGTGTGTGTTCCAATATAATAGGATCAAACTTTTCTAGCATTTCAATACATTTTAAAAAATTACCATTGTTGCGATTGTAAAGATTATTGCTTTTGCCTCGAAGTGCTAAATTTTGTTTACATAAAAATTTAATTACATAAATTATTCGCTTTATTACTTCATACCATCGTTTACTTTCAATGTCTAACATTGTTTGCTGTAAATAATCAACAGTAGTTTTATTTTTGAACGATAGAAGCAACTCTGTCCATTTTTTGTAGTTAGTAAAGTGAGTGGAAGTTTTTTCATGTCGGTTCAGTACATTGCTATATGATGTCAGTCATTAAATCCCTGAATAATTCTATTTTGCTGAGAAATTTCGAAAAGTTTACAACAAAAGCAATAAACATTATTTTTCGTAATTGAGTAAATCAACCAATTTCTATTACATTCTTCACCATTTTTTAAGTTTCTCTTATAACAACTTTCAGAAAATTTTCGACCCGCGCGTAAAATTAAAGTTTTTTATTTGTTTAGGACCCGTTCTTATAATAGCTTGCCTAGATATGTGAGATATTGGTTCCGGCCAAAGCCCTGGGTCATCAAATGCACACTTATTTATTGTATCTGTACCTGTCTCTTCAGTATAGTCCCCAGATCCAAAAACAGGGGTAATTTCTGCAACGATTTGATTATCTTCACTGGGAGTTGGTCCTGGATGACTTTGTATTTTGAATTCATCTACACTGCAACCGGCTACTGATTCCTGAATTGAATCTGGCGGATAATCTTGGTCAGTTCTGGTCGTTTGTTTCGTAAAATACTGTGTTAATCTTGAAGCATTTTTCTCTTGTTCTTCTTGGCGTCTTTTTTTATTAATTAAATTTTGATGCCCGGAGAGTTTCTTTTTCTTTCTTTCTTGAGACATCTAAATAAAAATATTCAATAAGTTATAAATGTGATTATTCTATTACCAAAAGTCTTGTTTGCGTTATTTGCTTTAGTTTTGCTTTAATTATAGGAAAGTATGAAGTAACATTTTCGAATAATTTCGCTTTTATTGTTATGTATGTATGTTTATTTTAAATGCAAAATAGCTTAACTTTAATCTTTAATGTTCTTGATATTCTTAAATTCACATTCACTCACAAATATTTTAAAAATACAAGGTACATAAATTCTACACTAGTGCAGTACTGCTTGTTGAAGGAGAATGAAGCAAATAATATGTTTGTTCAATCATAGACGATTTCAAGTAATGCATGTTTTAACAAGACTAAACGAGTTAGAACGCTTGCGCTTCATTTTGTAAATTCGTGCGTGGACAAATTTCCGCCGCCGCGTCGCCCGCGCGCTCCCGCCCCCGCGGCTATATATCCATCGGCGATTTAATATGAAGCGTCCACTGTATACATGATATTAACACGACTATACGAACTACTTATGTTAGAACAAGAATAATTACTGAGATCATAAATAAGTTATAATAAAATAAGGCGATATTGAATTATTTTAATCGCAACCTACAACGAATTTTGAATTTATATACATTTTTAAGGCGCCTTTGGCCTCCTGGCGCCTGTGTTCGCTGACACATTCGACACGTGAAAGGAAGGGATGTTTGTTCTCGCTGATTTTCATGTATCTGTTTTATTTTAAAATAAGGATATACACCTAATATACCACCATTTAAGAGGGATCAACCGCAACTATCCGAAGTTGACGTTAGAAGAACTAGAGCAATAGCAAACAGACGTATAGTTTTTGAAAATGTAATTGGCCTGGTAAAAAAATAGCATCTTGACACACATTTATGGCATATGAGTAATGAAATTTTTATAACTGTTTGATGTTAATTAATTTTAAAAACCGTATTATATTTGAGGCGTTTACTGCAAGAGTGGCCTAAGTGACAAAATGCACATTTCCACATTTTTACAGTATCGAAACAACAAAGACATATTCTATCACTGCAATACTGGCCCAAATAGCTACGATGTATCGTAACAGATGGTGCTACTGGGTTCACTCTTGCATGTCATTGAATATGAAAACAATTACTGCATTAGTGGCCTATCATTCAGTAGAGTACGATCTTACGCAGTGCACTCGTCTGCAAATATGGCCTAACTCTTAACCTCTTTCTAGTGTGTTTGTTTATTTGTCGAAATAGTGAGTGATTCTCTGGAAGAATCAGGTAACTATTGTTAAATTGTATCCATAATAATTTATGATACGTAGCATAAGTACATTGGTCACTTTTAAATTCATAACTTGAATATCGTTTTTTAAGATTAGTTTTTAAATTCGCTTTGTGATCCGAGACATACTCACATTGGTAGCATTTGAACTCATAATTATTTGAAGAGTGTTTTTTAAGATGAATTTTAAAATTATGTTTGGTATTTCTTTCATAATCACATTGTTTGCATCTAATTCATAATTTGAAGAGTAATAAATAATTCAAAGCATTAGTAGTATAGAACACTGACATGCACCAGAGACAAGATTAATGTCTAACGGCTCAGATTAATGCTTATAGGAACTGTGCACATTAAAAATATTAAGTGATATTGAATTTTAGACACAAGCAGAGAAAATCATTATATTATGTCTACATTATCCACATCGGATAGTGAAACGGATCCTTATGCTGATTAAGGTTCCAGTTGCAAACCCGATGATAGTCAAGGTAAATTTGGGTTTGTACGGTATGTATTTATTACAAAGTTCATTATTTCGTTTTAGATGAAAAATCAACCTCGGGAGATGAGAGCCCCATAGAATATACTGCAGCTACTGGAGATATGGGCGAAGGAAATCAATCTAATCCGTCTCAGACTCAGTCTCCAAGAAATATAAAAAGAGGTGCGAGAAGAAAATACAGAGATGAATCTCAGTGGAAGAGAAATGTACGAAAAAAAATGAGAAATACTGGAAAGCAGTATGAAAATGTCAAAGGTAAGGTGGTTCCAGAGAAAGTTTTTGATGAAACAGATTGTGATTGTATTCGAGAATGCCATAAGTTAATTTCTCTTCAGCAACGAGAAAAAATATTTAAGTCGTTTTATTCTCTTGCGAATTTCGATCTGAAAACGTGATATTTATGTGGTCAAATAAAGCTATGTAAAAAGGCAAAATCTAGCGTTAGTCGAAGAGGTTGTATCCGTCTGTATTATATACCAGACGAAAAAGGTACAGAAATTCCAGTTTGTAAAGAATTTTTTAAGAAAATCTTCAGTCTCTGATGGTCGTTTGTCTCGTTCTCTTAAGGGTGAAATAACAGGTGATGTGTCTCCAACTGGCAAACGAGGTAAAACAAGTTCCGGACAATAAAACTACGGTTTAGAGAGTTGAAGCTGTCAAAGCATTCATCGACAAACCACCTAAGTACCAATCCCATTATTCAAGAAAAAAACAAACAATTTCTGGCGCCTACGCTAAATTTAACAATTTTGTATAAATTGTACAAGAATGAAACCGGAAATTTTGTGTCACAACGAGTTTTCACTAAAATATTTAAGAAAGATTTCAACTTGAGTTTTCATGCTCCAATTTCGGATAGTTGTAAGACAGTATGATAGTAACGAAAATACAAGAAAAAACCTAGAAATTGAACGAGAATTACATCAAATAAAAGCTGAAGCAGCACGAGCAACAATGGGGGCTGATGCGGATTTTGCAAAAGATCATACTAATAATGTTACAGTTATAGCTTTTGATTTGATGTCTACTCTACCTACACCACATCTGTCTACTGGTGTGTGTTATTACAAAAGGCAGTTGGTATAAATAATTTATCTACTGGTGACTCATACATGTACTTATGGGATGAATCCAAAGCTTCTAGAGGACCCGCTGAAATTGGTACTTGCTTAATGCATTTTATGAAAAACTATATCACCACATCACACTTAATCATGTATAGCGACCAGTGTGGCGGTCAAAACCGTAACATCAAAATTGCTCTACTTTGAAACTGCATTATACAATCACAAGAAACGACTGTGAAGTTGATTGATCATAAATTTCTCGTATTAGGTCATACATATCTGGCTTGTGACCGTGATTTTGGGATAATAGAGAAGCCAAAAAATTTTTTTAGTGACATTCGTACCGCAGGACTGGATCAAAGTGATTAAAAATGCCCGAAAGCGAAATCCTTTTAAAGTGATTGAGTTAAACAGTTCTGATTTTATCAGTACAGAAACTCTTCAGAAAAATATTGTTAACCGCAAAGAAACGGAATACAATCATTATCCCGTGAGTTGGTTGAAAATAGAGTGGCTGAGGTATGCAGCCCCACATCCATATAAAGTTTCTTTTAAGGAAATTATAAATCCTGATTTTGAATTTCATGCAATTGACATAAAAAAAAAAGATCAGGTACTGTAGAAATACGTACATTGCCTTTGCTTTACCCCAAAGGAAGAGAAATTGACATTTTAAAATATAAAAACTTAATGGAATTATTACTCTACATACCACCAATTTTACATAATTTTTATACTGATTTCAAGGTAAAACAAAATAGTGCACCTAATACAAACTCGAATGCTGATGACGATCCTATGGGATTCTATGACCCTGCGGAATTTTCACAAAATGAAAACCATGAAATGACACATGATGAGAGGAGTTTGGAAGACAATAGCCCAAAACCAGAAAGAAATAAACTTTCTACAAAGAAGAAGAAAAGCTGTAGGAAAAAATAATATAATTCTGTTCAGCAGTATAGAAGAATATAAAGAAAAAAATGTTTAGTTTTATTTTAAAATAATAGCAAATAATTGTTACTGGTTTTTTATAAACATTATAAAATAATATCAATAAAAATGTTTCCATTTTTACTTCATGATTTTGTTTGGTCAGGAATCCGATGCACTCAAGTATAAAAGTACCGCAATACTACGCTTTACTGATTTTTTAAGTTTATACATCATAATATATTTAAATTTGTCAATATTTATTCCTTTTACCGATATTTTATATTACTTTTTCATCTTATGAATTGGCCTAACTTCACATTAAATCAATAAACAATAATGCAAAAGTGGCCTAACCGTTTTTTTTGCCTATTAGGCATTTTGTTTCTTCTAAATTTCTTGTTGTATTACTGAGCAACAGCAATCACTAAACCATTTTTAAATTTAAATACACTGAATTAAATTGTCCCTTACTGTAGTAAACTTCCAAACTTTCCTCGTTTTGTTAAACCCAAATATCCCCATTTTAAGATTTTTCACATAGGCCACTCTTGCAGTAAACGCCTCATTTAATTTTATATTTTTGTATAAACTTATGTAGGGGAAAGGAGGGTAAGACGGCGAGTCGGGTAAGAGGACGAATTCTTTAATTTGGGATACTGTTAATAGATAGCGCCAAATCTTAACATATATTGTGTATCCACAGTGCTTCTTTCTTTGTAATCTATGTCCAGTGAAATCCTTCGTGTTTCTGTGACGTGATGACGCCATTTACGTTTTGACCACGTGTGCTTGTAAGATTCGTGAACTACAACATAAGCTTTAGATCATTTGTGTTGTGTTTTCAGTGTTTTTGTTTGGAGGTGAGTATTTTCCTTATGATTATATTGTTGTACGTCCATAGCTTATAGAGTTTGCTTAAAATACATATCCATTTTTGTGTGTTGTAAAATTTATTTAAAAATAGTCGTCTCGGACAAGTTGGCGAACTCGCCAAGCGGTTAAGGTGGCGAATTCGTCGTCTTATCCTACCTGTTTATAATTATTGTAAAGCTTTATGATTAATTTGCAGTGAATAGTTCTGGGTAAAATTTATCAGCGAAAGACTAACACGCAGAGTTGGGCAAAGGAGTCGATGACCGCGGGTGTGGCGGAGGTGAAGGGTGGGGCGTGGGTTAATGTCACGGCAAGAACATCTTCCAGAGGCGGCCTTGCCGCGCTACACCAAGAAATGTTCTGAGAAGGCAACTAGCCATTTTTCTGAGCATAGGCTTACCTATGTTATAACGCAGTGAATATTTATGAGATTCTATAGAGTATACGGGTTTAAACCACAAATTGTATTTTTTTAGACTATGCCTATTAGTGCCGGAAGATTCAGGTGCACATTTACCAATGAGCAACTGGAAAACCTAAAGCAATATGTGACAGACCTAAATAAAAGGGAATTTGACGTAACCCTAGAACAGTTGTCGAAAATTGTTTATGATTACGCCGAAACGTTGAAGATACCTCGCCGCCTTCATAAAGACAAGAAAAAGGTGTGAAAAGATTTTATCCAAAGTTTTATGGCGACATTTAAGTTTGCGTTGAGAAAGCCTAAAGTTACTTCGCGGCGAGATTGGCAGCCTTTAAAAGAACAAATGTGGAATCATGTTTTGTTCTATATCAGGAAGTTTTAGCCAAAACAAATTTCGTCCCACATCAAATGTACAATATAGATGAGATTGGCTGTCCTACGGTGCCTACTAAGACTCCGAACGTGCTAAGTCCAACAAGAACCCGTAGAGTTATCAAAGTAACTTCTGCGGAAAAGGGTAGTAATGTCACCGTGGCGTGCTGTTTTAATGCTGTGAGCCATTATGTTCCTCCATTTTTCATCTTCCCAAGAGTCAGAATGGAATAGCATTTCTTAAGCGATGCACCAAGTGGATCTTGGGGCGTGTGTAATGAGTCAGGGTGGATGAACGTAGAGACCTTTCTCGAATGGTTACAACGCTTTATAAAAAACGCCAGACCGTATAAGGAAAACCCCATTTTGTTTTTTATGGACAACCATTCGTTCCACATGACTCTACAGGCAGTTAATGTATGTTGAGAAAACTATATTACTGTGCTCGGTTTCCTCCGCACATAAGTCACCGCATGTAACCGTTGGACGTCGCTTTTTACGGACCTTTTAAGATTGCTTATAGCCGAGGATGCAACGATTACTTGATGCAATATCTAGGAAAAGTAATTACCATTAAAGATGTGGTAGGAAAATTCAGAGTGGCCTATGTCAACGTTGCCACAATAAAAAATACAGTGCAAGGATTTAAGTCAACCGGCATAGTCCCTCTGAATTGTCAAATATTTGAGGATTGTGACATTGAGCCATAAATGACTACAGATAAGCCTTTCGAACCTCCTTTAGCGAGTGTGAACACTGATGCAATCGTATACTTCATCAGCTACCCTTGGTGCTGCGGTAGCTGGGCCGTCTAATGTAAAATCATCTGGTTTACCTTCTTTGCCTCGTACTGCTTGCAAAGAAAAAAAAACAAAGGAAACAGCTACCATCACTACACACAACTAGTTCCCCTGTTAAGGATGCCTTACAAAATAAAGGAGCGGCGAATAAAACCAAAAAAGAGAATAAAGAAAACAATCGTATGAGAAAGGAAGAAAACTAAAAGAAAAAAGCTGAAAATCAAAAAAAGAAGGGAGTACAAAAGAGTCAAAAACCGAAACATGTCAGACAAGTGAAGTTCGATGATGACACGATATCATCTGGTTTCTCCATATCAATCACTTATATGGAGAAAGAAGATGATAACGATTATGTGGGCGATAGAGAAGAACTTTGCTTAATTTCCAACGATTCTGGTAAAGATGAAGTTTGGTACGCCTGTTCCTTCTGTCGGTAGTGGGTCCATGCCGCCTGTACTGGTCTGACTGCAGCAGAGGCAACGCGTAAAGCATACGTTTGTGACTTTTGTGAAAATACGTTGATAAGAATACTATTTTGCATTCGTCATCTTACCCACCTAGTAAAGTCTTCTTACCCGCATGTGAGGGTAAGATGACGATTTTGACATCACATCGTTAAGGTAGAAAAAAAGTATGAAAACGTGGAAATATTAAAGGAATAAAAATATCATTTGAATGTAAATGTATAACGATGACTTTAAGATACAAAACAAGATGTTATGTTGAAATCACGTGGAGAAAAAAATATAATAAGCTTAGTATCGTCATCTTACCCCTCCTCCCCTACATTAAATAAAACAATGCTATACGAAATACTATAAACAAACTAAATTATTGAAAGTTTATTTATGTCTATCTAGAATGAAGTTTTATACGTCATTCTGACATAGATTACCGTTTTGGTTTTTACAATGTTGCCTGTTTTTCGTTATGAACGTATGAAAGAGGTTGCATAGTTATGCTAAAGTAAATTATAATTAAAATTATTTCATTACTTTAATTTTTAATTTAGCATCTAAATGTCTACTAATCCCTGTCTGTCCAGAAGTTTTAAACGTCTGTGTGACATAGATTAATATTTTTGCTTTTTTAAAAGCAAAAAAAAAAAAATCTATGTTGCGTATATTTATGGTTCGCAAGCTGCTTATTTTGGTTAATTAAATCTTGATTAATATTGTATCAATGAACAAGTGCATTGAAAAGCCCAACGTTACCTTTTGTGTTACTAACAGAATCGAGAATCGATTATTCAACATTTCATAGCAATACAAGATGCAAATTTGAAATCAAGCATGAAGTTTAGTATAATATAAATGCAAACAAAAACATCTTACATCCACTAAAAATAAAGTTTTTATAAATACAAATTTTTTATTCAAGTTTGTCACATTCTTCAAATTTTTACCTTCCAACCTATATATGTAGGTATAGAAGGTTATGGAATCGACTTTATTTCCATAGCTAAATCGACTAAGTAGTTCATTGTGCAACTTTTGGAAAAGTTTCGACAAGGTCGGCCATGATGTCTGGAAGGCCGTGTCTGTAGATGTATGTTAGTATCCACAATAACTCCAGAACAAAAATATCTACGTACCGAAAATTTTGTATTTAAGCTTGTTTTCATTTGGCTTCGAGCTGATTACATTTTGAGAGAAATACAATGCCGGGGAAGGGGTTTATTAGGGTAAGTTTTTGATTTTTATCAAATATTTCTAACACAGCTGAATATTTCAAAGATATAAGAATACCTAGATATAGATATTAAACATATCGATTAATAGTCATCTATGCAATTTTTGGATTCGACCGATAATTTAATTAAATAAGTTAGTTCAACTTTCAATATATGAATAACGATTAACCTTATAAGAAAGGTGTAGTACACGTTTTTAACAAAATTTAATTTTACATAAATATTCTTTATAAAGTTTTTTAACATAACGCAAGGTAAGTCTAAAAATTAATTAAATATGAATGAAAATGGTTAAACAGTATTATTGATATCTTGTAGAAGCGGACGGCTTTGGAATTTTTAACATATATATATATATATATATATATATATATATATATATATATATATATATATCTATCTGACATGAAGTTTTAAATGCTATTCTGGCATAGATTATTTTTTTCTATTTACAAAGCTGCCTGTTTCATTATGAACGTTTCAAAAAGAGGTTGCACAGTATCCCTAAAAAAATTATAATTAAAATTAATTCATTTCTAATAATTTTTGAACTTGGCATCTACATGTCTATTAACCTGTCAGACATGAAGTATTAACGTCTGTTTGACATAGATTATTGTTTCTGACTTTACAACGCTGCATATTTTCATATTTGCACAGATACACAGATACATAGATACCCAGATACACAGATACACAGATACCCAGATACACAGATACACAGATACACAGATACACTGATACACAGCTACAAAGATACACAGGTACACAGATACACAGACACACAGACACAGATACGCAGATACACAGGTACACAGATACTCTCATACACAGATACACAGATACACAGATACACAGACACACAGATACACAGATACACAGATACACAGCATACACAGATACACAGAACAGGTACAGATACACAGATACACAGACAGATACACAGATCACAGATACGATACAGATACACAGATACAGATACAGATACACAGATACACAGATACACAGATACACAGATAACAGATACACGATACACAGATACACGAATACAGATACACAGATACACAGATACAGATACACAGATACACAGATACACAGATACAACAGATACACACGATACACAGATACACAGATACGGATACACGGATACACAGATACACAGATACACGGATACATCATACACAGATACACGGATACACGATACACACGATACACAGATACACAGATACACAGATACAGATACACATACACAGATACACAGATACAATACACAGATACACAGATACACAGATACACGATACACAGATACACAGATACATCAGATACACAAGATACAAGATACACAGATACACAGATACACAGATACACAGATACACAGATACACAGATACAGATACACAGATACACAGATACACAGATACACAGATACACAGATACACAGATACCAGATACAAGATACACAGATACAGATACAGATACACAGATACACAGATACACAGATACACAGATACACAGATACACAGATACACAGATACACAGATACACAGATACACAGATACACAGATACACAGATACACAGATACACAGATACACAGATACACAGATACACAGATACACAGATACACAGATA
>JARFJB010001497.1:1455000-1515000 GCA_036346205.1 Vesta saturnalis | reverse complement strand
CATACACACATACACACATCACATACCACATACACATACCATCACACATACACATCACTACACATACACACATCACAGCACACACATACACATGCACACATGCACACTACCACATCACCATCACACCACACATACACACAATACACATCACAACACATACCACATACACACATGCACATACACACATACACACATACACAATGCACACAATCACACAATCACACATACACACAACACACAACACACCACACACAACACACATCAACACACATACACACATACACACAACACATACACACATACAAACACATACACATACACACATACACACAAACACATACCACATACACACACACATGCACAATGCACACAAACACTACACACATACACAACCACATCACACAACACACATCACACCACACATACACACATCACAACCACATACACCACACACACAATACACACATACACATGCAACACACACATACACAATGCACAATACACACATCACAACAAATACACAACAATACACACAACCACACCTGCAACAACAACACACATACACACAACACACATCACACATCACATGCACACAACAACACATGCAATACAAATACACACATACACACATACACAAACACACACACTACACAATACACAATGCACACAATGCACACATACAATGCACATACACACAACCACACACACACACACATACACACATACACACATCAACACACACATCACACATCACACAACACATACACAATGCACAGCACACATACACACATACACATACACCACACCACATCACACACAACACATACCACATACACACAATACACACACACAACACATCACACATACACACAACACATCACACATACACACATACACACACAACACACAACACACATACACCACACAAATACACAACACATACACATACACACCATACACACATACACATGCCACATACACACGGCACACTCCAACACAACACATACACACATACACACAACACACACACACATACCACAACACATGCACACAACCACACATACCACAACACACAACACACATACACAATGCACACATACGTACACATGCACAACACATGCACACAGCACACAACACAATACACACATCACACATACACCATCACACCATACATACACAACCGTGCACAATGCACAGCACAACAAGCACGTACACATACGCACGCACATACACCAACACACATGCACAATCAACACAACACATACACACATACACACTACACAACACATGCACACATCACACTACAACACATACACATGCACAATACCATACGCACATCACACAGCAACCACACATACCACAACACAATACACACATACACAACAATACCACATACACCAATGCACATACACAACATACACGCAACAAGCACATACACACATACACACTACACCACATACATACACACATCACACATCACATACACACACAACACACTACACACAAATACGCAATACACACCTACCACACATGCACACATACCACAAATACACACATCACATACACTGCACATACCGCACATGCACAACACATACCACACATACGCACCACATGCACAATACCACATGCACGACACCGTACACATCACACATACACACAGCACCGTACACACAATACACAACACACAACCAACACACACATACCACATACACACTACACACATACACCACATACAACACAATACACACACACACATACACACATACACACACACACAATACACACATACACAACAGCACACAAATGCACACCATACCATACACACATGCACAATCACACATACACACAACACACATACACACATACACACATACACAGCACACACATACACACGTACACCAACAATACCACACATACCACATGCACACAAATACACACATACCGCAACACAACACATACACACATACACACATGCACATACACACATCACACACAATGCACAATGCAACACATCACCACACACAACACACCATACACAACACCACAACACACCCACATGCACACATCACACAAATGCACACAACACACATACACATACACAACAATGCACACACACACTGCACCGTACACTCAACACAACACACACAATACACGCACACAACACACACACAACCCGCACACACACGCACATACCACATGCACAACAAATACACACAACAATGCACACACATACCCACACACACACATACACATACACATCAACACACCACATACACACAACCACACAAATACACCACACACACACACACACATACACACCGCCAACACCAACACACATACCACACATACACACAACAACACACACACCACATCACACATACAACACATACACACATACACATACACACAACATACACACAACACACACACATCACAACACACATACACACATGCACACATACCACATACACACACCACGCACATACACCGCAATACACACTACCACATCACATCACATACACCGGTACAACAAATCACTACACAATAAATACACACATACACACAACCATACACTACCACTCACACACCATACACACGTACCCATACACACAACACACAACCACATCACAACACGTCCACATCACTGCACCTACCATGCACAACAATGCACACAATACACATACACATACACACATACCATACCATGCACACATACCACAATACACACACATACACACATGCACAATACACACAACATCACTACGCATCCACATGCACACATACACATACCACAACACAATACACATGCACACATACACACATACACACATGCACATACAACACATACACACATACACATACACAATACACACAATGCACACATCACACACACCGCACACACATACACACATACACCACATACCATACCACACATACACATACACACCATACACATCACACATGCACACGTCACACATACACAAACACCACATACGCACATACACACACAACACATCACACATACACACAACACATGCACAGACACCATACACATGCACAATACACACATCACACACACATCACATACACACAATACACAACAACACATACACACATCACCATACACACACACAACACACAATGCACACCATACCACACATACACATACACAACAATGCACACAACACACATACACCAACACACATACACACATACACATACACACCAATGCACTACACACAATACACACACAATACACACAAATACACACAATACCACATACACACATACACACATGCACACAACAACCACATGCCACACAACCACATACACACATGCACAACAATACACACATGCACACCGCACAGCATGCACAACAAATACACACATCAATACACATACACACATGCACCGCACACATGCACACCATACACAAACACATGCACAACACACATCACAACACACACACACACAACCACACACACCACTCACATGCACATCACATACACATACACACATCACATCACACATACACAACACACAACACATACGCACATCACCTACACATCACAATACACACAATGCACAAACACAACACGACACACATACACATACACCACACAACACATACACACACACACACTACACAATCACATACACAAACACACACACACATACACACATACACAATCACACATACACAATACACACACAATACACACAGCACAACACACAACGTACACACACATACACACATACACACCTACACACCACATCACTGCACACACAACACATACACCATCACACTCACACCACACGTACACAACACCATACCACACCACACACACCATACACACTACACACATACAACACCATACACACCGTACACGCACACCGTCACATACCACATACACACATACACATACACACTGCACACAAGCACACATGCACATCACAATACAACACATACACACATACACAACATGCACATCACAATGCAACAACCACACATACACACAACACATGCACACATACACACCCTACACACATCACACATGCAACACATACACAACACACGTACACAATACCACAACAATACACACACACACAAATACACACATACACACGTACCACCCACATACACACAATGCACACATACACACAACAACCAACCACACATACACACACACAATACACATGCACACAACAATGCAACACACATACACAACATGCCAACACTACACACATCACACAATACCGCACAACACTCACATGCACACAACACGCATACACACAAATACACCACATGCACACATACACAACACACCACACACACACAACACATACACACCATACACACACACACACACATACACATCACACATCACACATACACACATCACATACACACATACACATACAACACACAATACACATACACACACACATCACTACACACATACACACATCACAATACACATGCACCTACACACATACACATGCACCAACAACACATACACATCACATCACACATCACAACATACACACATACACACATGCACACATGCACACATACACACAACAACACACACACACACATACACACAATCACAATACACACAATACACACACACAACACATACACACACAACACACAACACACACACATGCACAATACACACACACATCACACATACACACATGCACAATACACACATGCACAATACACACAACCACATACCAATACACACATACACATACACAACAACACATACACAACAATGCACACACAACACATCACACATACACACACATACACACAACACACATACACACATCACCACAACACATACACACACATACACACTCACCACATACACACCAACGCACATACCATCACACATACAAATACACACATACACACATCACAGCACGCATACACATCACACATCACTACACAATACACACATACACACAACCACATACACACAACGCACATCACATACACACATACCACATACACAACACACACACATCACACATACCACATGCACAACACGACACAATGCACACACACATACAACACATACACACAATACCCACACATCACACATCACATGCACATCACACATCACAACACAACAATACACACACAATGCACACACACACATACACAACATACACACATGCACACATGCACACATACACACAATACACACATACACATACACACAACACACATACACACATACAACACAATACACACACAACACAACACAACAACACACATACACAACAATGCACACGTACACACATACACAATACACATCACACATCACACATACACAATACACATACACACATACACACAATACACACATGCACAATACACAATACACATACACACAACACACATACAACACACATACACACATACACATACACATACACACAATCACACATGCACCATACACAATACACATACACACATACACACATACACAACCTACACACAATACACACCATACACATACACACACCATACAACACCAACGGTACACACATACAACACACACACACATACACACATACACATACACACAACAGCACACAATACACAACAATACACACATACACACATACACACACACACAACAAATACACAACACAATACACATACAACACACAACACACACATGCACACATACACACAATACACACATCACACATCACTACACAACACATACACAACCACACATCACACTACACACATACACAACACAATACACACATGCACTCACACATACACAACACACTCACACATACACACATCACAACACACAACACATCACACATACACACAACAACACACATCACACAACACACATCACATACACACATGCACACAACACACAAAATGCACAATACACACATACACACATACACACAACACACATACACATACACACATACACCATACAACACATACACACATACCACATGCACCAATACACACATCAACCACATGCACAAACACATCACACATACGCAACCATACACACATCACACATACCACACACATACACAATACACTACCACACAATACACACACACATACACACTACACACATACACATACAACACATCACACATACACACATACACACATACCACATCACACATACACACATACACAATACACAACACACATACACACATACACAATACACACACATACACAACACCACAACACATGCACACACAACACACACACACATACACAATACACCATCACGCATACACAACACACATAACACATCACACACATACACAATACCACATGCACAACCACATACACACATACACACACACTACCACTACCAATACACACATCACACAGCAACACACACACACATACATACACGCACACACATACACAACACACATACACACAATACACACATACACATCACCATACAACACATACACAACCATACACACAACACAACACATGCACACATACACACATACACACATACACACTTACACCATACACATACACAATACACACATCACATCACACACACAACATACACATCACAACCAACACATACACACATACACACATCACACATACACATACACAACACACACACACATCACACAATACACACATACCACATACACACATCACACACCATCACATACACACATACACACAAATACACACATACACAAATCACACATCACATACACAACACATACACATACACACATACACACTACACAACAGCACACCAACACACATGCACACATACCGCACATGCACACATACCACACATCACACGACACCAATACACACAAATACACAATCACACATACACACACACACAATACACAACAATTACACACATACACCCCACATGCACAATACACACAATACACATACACAATGCACACAAATACACACATACAACATACACAATACACAATGCAACATGCACACAATCACACACATACACACAACCAACAATGCACACATACACACACGCAACAAATACACACAACACCGCACATCACACATACACACATACACACAACAACACTGCACAACACATGCACAACCACACACACACACATACACACATGCACATGCATACACACAACACACATACACATCACACATACACACATACACACATCACACATCACACAACAACACACATACACACAATACACATACACATACACATACACACATACACATACACATACACAACACACATCACACAACAGCACACATACACACATACACACAACACACAAACACATACACACATACACACATCACAAACACCACATGCACATCACACATACACACATACACACATACACAATCA
Organism: Vesta saturnalis; assembly: GCA_036346205.1. NCBI lineage: Eukaryota > Metazoa > Arthropoda > Insecta > Coleoptera > Lampyridae > Vesta > Vesta saturnalis. Next base: position 1,507,600 of record JARFJB010001497.1, on the reverse strand, counting down.
CACATACACAATGCACATACACACATACACAAACACACATACACACATGCACACATGCACACAACAACACACATGCACACATGCAACATGCACACATACACACATACACAACACAACACACATACACACATCACAACACACACACATACACAAATACACACATACACACATGCACAACACACATACTACACACATACACAACACATACACACATCAACACAACACACATACACACAAACACATACACACTCACATGCACAAATGCACACATACACACGCCACAACAACCATACACCACACATACACAACAATACACATACACACAAATACACACACACACACATACACACATACACACATCACACAACACACACACATACACAACACATACAATACACACATACACATACACACAATACACAATACACACATCACACATACACACACACTACACAACACACATGCACAACACCATCACACATCACACATCCATACACACATCACATCACACATCACACAACACACATACACAACACACATGCACACAACCACACCATACACATACACACATACACACAAATGCCACATGCACCATACACACACACACACATCACACAACAACAACACACACATACACATACACACCACATCACACATCACACACACACACACATACACACATACACACATACACATGCACACAACACACATACACATACACACAACACTCACACATGCACATACACAACACACACAAATACACACATACACAATACACATACACACATGCACAACACACAACACACATCACGACAACACACATCACACAACACATACACACATACACACATACACATCACACATACACAATACACACATCACATAACAATACACACACACACACATACACACATACACACATACACCACACACACACCATACACAACCACGTCACACGACACACACCTACAACACTACACACTACACACACGACACACAACAACACATACACACATACACCGACACTACACAATACACACATACACACATACACACATACACACGTACACAAACACATACACTACACATATTCACACAACCATGGCACTTCAACTACACATTTGTAAAGTTACACTTGAAATTTAAATGGATCCAATTTGTTTAAACCCAAAATAAACTTAATTTAAACATACAATTTTCCATAAAATGAATAAAACTTAAATTAAAATACACAAATAAAATAAATACACCTTAAAATCCCAAATAATTACCTTTAAATTAAACGGAACAAAAATTAAACCCTACCAAAAAATTTAAAAGGGTGGGTACAATAACCCTTTCAAATCAAATAAAAGTTTGAAATAAATAAACCATAAATCAAATTTGAAAAACCAAAATTTAATAAACAAAATTTAACTTTAAACTCAAAATCACCTAAAAATTTAAATTTTAAATACAAATACCTTATCCAAACTAACCAAAAACGAAAAATAAATAACGCTCCTTCCAATAAATTTGGTTTCCATTTCGTCCTAAAAACATAACCAAGCAATAACTGAAACCCAACACCGAAGGTTAAAGTTTAAAATGGGCAAAAAAAGTGGCCCTGCAAGGTTTAAAACAACCCTAGGAACAAAAATTTATTACAAAAATACAATTGTAATTTTAGTTAAATAAATAAAAATTTTGATAAATTGGTAAACCTTCCAACCACTTATCAAATAACCAAGGGAAATTAATTTTCCCACAAACAAAATTTGTTTTAAAATTTGTGTGTACTTTTAAAAATTATGTATTTTTGTTTGTTTTAGGGTTTTTAAATCATTAACCTTTTTATCAATTTTGTGATTTTCCCAAATTTGAAAACAATGGTCTTTTGGGCAAGAAATGCGAACCTTAATTAAAGATTTTTATCGTTTTCCTTTTAATAAATTTTTAATTAAAACACAATTTTCTAAGATATGCAAAATTAAATCCAAATTAAATTTAAAAAGGGTGGTGGGTGGTTTGGTTTTTTTGTGGGTGTGTTTTTGTTTGTGTTGTTGTGTTGGTTTTTGTTTTGTGTGGTTTTTTTTTTTTTTGTGTTTTGGTTTTTGTGTGTTGTTTTTTTTGTTTTTTTTGTGTGTTTTTTTTGTTTTTTTTTTTTTTTTTGTGTTGGTTGTGTGTTTTTTGTTGGTGTTTTGTTTGTTTGTTTTTTTTTTTTTTTTTTGTGGTTTTTGTGTGTGTGTGTGTGTGTGTGTGTGTGTGTGTGTGTGTGTGTGTGTGTGTGTGTGTGTGTGTGTGTATGTGTGTGTGTGTGTGTGTGTGTGTGTGTGTGTGTGTGTGTGTGTGTGTGTGTGTGTGTGTGTGTGTGTGTGTGTGTGTGTGTGTGTGTGTGTGTGTGTGTGTGTGTGTGTGTGTGTGTGTGTGTGTGTGTGTGTTATGTGTGTGTGTGTGTTGTGTGTGTGTGTGTGTTGTTTGTCAATTGTGTGTGTTGTGTGTGTGTGTGTGTGGTTGTGTGTGTGTGTGTGTGTGTGTGTGTGTGTGTGCTGTGTGTGTGTGTGGTGTGTGTGTGTGGTGTGTGTGTTTGTGTGTGGTGTGTGTGTGTGTGGGTGTGTTTGTGTGTGTGTGTGTGTGTGGTGTGTGTGTGGTTGTGTGTGTGTTGTGTGTGTGTGTGTTGTGTGGTGTGTGGTGTGTGTGTGTGTTGTGTGTGTGTTTTGTTGTGTGTGTGGTTGATAATTGTGTGTGTGGTTGTTGTGTGTGTGTGTTGTGTGGTGTGTGTGTGTTGTGTGTGTTGGGTTTGTGTGTGTTGTGTTGTGTGTGTGTGCGTGTGTTTTTGTGTTGGTTGTGTGGTTTGGTTGTGTGGTGTGTTGTGGTGTGTGGTTTTGTGGTGGTTTGCTTCGTGTGGTTTGTGGTTGCCTGTGTGTGTGGTGGGGGGGGTGACAAGAAAAGGGTGGGGGGTGTGTTTCAATTTTTTTTTGTTTTGGTTTTTGCCTTTTGGTTTTTTTCCGTTTTTGTTTTTGGTTTTTCAAAGGTTTGGTTTGTGTTTTTGGGTTGTGTTTGGTTTTCGGCTTTTTGCGGTTTTTTCGGGCGTTTTGGGCCCTTGGGGTTTTGTTTTCGGTTTCTTGGCGTGTTCTTGCTTTTTTCGCCCTTTTTCGCGGCCCGCGTTTTTTCGGGGCGGGCGGGGTTAACCTTTTTTTCGCATTTTTTGGTTTTCCGCCGCGTTTTTTCAGTTTTTGGATTTTTCCGTTTTTAGGTTTCCTCGCGTCTTGGTTTTTTGGGTGTTTCAGTTTTCCACGTTTTTCGCGTTTTTTCGGGTTTCTAAGGCGTTTTGCGTTTTTTGGCGGTTGCTTTTTCGCTTTTTCGCGTTTCAGTTTTGGTTTTTCGCGGTTTTGCTTTTTGTTTTTTGGTTTCACGTCGCGTTTTTCGAGTTTTTGGGTTTTCCGTTTTATTTCCCGCGTCTTGGTTTTTTTTCCGTTTTCCTTTTTCGCGGTTTTTGCTCTTGCGTTTTTCGCGGGACCTTTTCGGTCTTCGCTTTTTTCGGTTTTTGCTTTTTCCTATTTTGCGTTTTTCCTTTTTTCGTCTTCACGTTTTTTTCGGTTTTTTTGGTTTCCGTTTATTCGGTTTGTGTTTTTTCGCATTTTTCGAATTTTCCCTTTTGGGAATTTTCGCGTTTTTCGGATTTTCTCTTGCCTTTTTTCCGGTTTGTTCCTTTTCAGTTTTCGCGTTTTTCCTTTTTTCGCCTCTTCAGTTTTTCGGTTTTTTTCCGCTTTTTCGAGTTTTTTCGTTATTTTTCCGTTTTTCTTTAGAGGTGGTTTTCTTGTCTTCGCCTTTATTCGGGTTTCCTTCACGTCTTCACGTGTACCCGTTTTCGCGTTTTTTCGCGTTTGTTCTGGTTTTTTTCGCGTCTTTGCGTCTTCGCGTGTACGCATTTTCGAGTTTTTCACATCTTCCCATTTCTCGTCCTCACTTCTTCGTGATTTTTCGCATTTTTTCACGTTCCTTCGCCATCGTGTGTTTTCGCGGTTTCTTCGCGTTTTCTCCTTTTTCCCCTATTTTTCGCGATTTTACGTCTTTATTTCATCGGGATTATTCGCGTTTTTTGCGTTTTCTCGCGTTTTCTCGCGTTTTCGCGTTTTTCCGCGGTTTTTGCCATTTGGCGTTTTTTCGCGTTATTTCGCGTTGTTCGCATTTTACCGCATATTTTAGCTCTTTTCGTCTTGTCTGCGTCTTCACATCTGCGTTTTTTACGCCCTCTCGTGTTTTCGCTTTTTTTTCGCGCGTTTTGCCTTTTCGCGTTGTTTTTGGGTTTTTTCGTATCTTCCCGTTTTTTCGTCTTTCCGAGTTTTCCCCCCTGTTTATTACTAGTGGTTGAGTTAAGAGGTGTTGAATCCGGATGAGTGCCGAGGCATTATGATATAAGTTTTTAATTATGTCAATGAGATATTTCGAGAACTTCATTATATTCAAGGTATAAAACAATCATGAATAATATTGTCATAGGCGCTTTCTAAATCTAACGAAAGAATCCCTAGTGGTTGGTTTTCTATACCTACTTGGTGTATTATTCCTCTTTGCTGTCATAAATTGATGTACCTGGAATGTTGCACGATTGGCCTGTATGCACTAGTTCTCCTACAATACTCAACAACTATTGGAAATTGTGTTCGCTAATATTTTGAAATCAGTTGTTAGTAAGGAAGTTGGTCTCCAGTTTTGAATTTGTAATGTATCTCTCCCTTTCCTTTCTAATAACATTACCATGGAGGCCTTAATCATTTTCTTTATATCTGTTTCTCGAGCGATACTGTGTGTCACTGCTAAAACGGGTTCAGTTCATCTTTTTGGACGTTGGATAGTAGTGGTAAATCTTATAAGGTAAGGCCATATTTGTCGGTAGTGTTTGTTACCGCATTATATTTGTTTTTAAAAAAATGGTGCACTTCGTGACATATTTATAAAGGTTGAGTTATTTTTATTGGCGAAAAGAGTTGACTTTTTATTGCAAAATGGTTGACTTTCTCTGCCAAGTCATCATTAATTATGTCTATATATTTGTTGTTGATTCCAGCGCTCTCAGACATTGTATTATATAATTAAAAATTATTAATAATTTTATTAAATACACAAACAAAAAGTTTATCTCGAGTAGGATTTGAACCTACGACCTGTACTTTGCTAGAGTATCGCGCTAACCAACTGCGCTATCGAGATACAAGCCCTAATCGAAATAAACTTTGTCGTTATGTATGTAGAACTGATGTAAATTGTAAAGATGAGATTCCAATCAAATTACTTATATTAATGGAATATGAGCCTTCAATGCAATAACATACAGGGTATTCAATTTGAATTTTCAAAGTTGCCTTGTGTTTCTGGTAGAAGTGGCAACGTTTCACTTTTGAAAATAGTTTTAAAAGATAGATCATGACCTATTATTGTCTACATACCAAATTTGGTTCGCTTGTATTTTTATAGAAAATCATCAATGCCGTCATCACGCTTACATAGGTAACCTCAAAAATAAATTAATAACTCGAACAACCGCGTGTCTAAAAATAAAAATCGACGGGTATCGGGATTTTTCTCTGAAGTTGCCGATTTAAGAATTATTGAATTTATTCCATAATTTAGCCGCTCACTGTATACATTTCTACTGTTACTCAATAATCCACGTACAGATGTTCGTATTTGTGGTTCGTTTTTTCCTGATTGTACGTTGTAAATTTTTTGCAGGTAATAAATTTGGATTGGTTTTGATGTTTAAAGTGGTGGTGGTTGTAATTATGTTTTAGTTTGTTCCACCATTCCCACGGATTATCTTGTTCGGTTTTTCTACTAATAATATAATAAATTGTGTTGTTGATGCATCCCATATAAGGATCGTTTAGAAGTTAATTACGAAACCTCCAATATTGAGGGATGTGTACTGTTTCTTTTGCGAAGGTTAACAGTACGGCTAGATGATCCGAAAATGACAATATGTTCATAGCACTATTTAGTCTTTTGCACCCGAAATCGTCACAAAAGGATGCATCAATTTTGGAGGCTGAATTGTTTACACAATAAGTGTATCCTGGAATGTCAGGGTGTATCAGTCGGTATGCGTCATGTAAGTCACTGTCGTTCCAAACGCCGTGTTTCTTTCGATTGAATGAAATCTGTCAATTTCCGGATTTACAGTACAGTTAAAGTCTCCTCCAATTATGATTCCTTCATTTTTTGTTTGGTTTTAGTTACTTCTGCATTTAATTTTCGTAATAAATGAAAAGCGATGTTTGAATCGTGCGGTAAAAAGATTGAAAAAATGTTGGTTATTTCTTTGTTTAATTCTATAACTAACTATTGTAGATAATCTTGTTCTAGAATTCTGTGTTCGGTAATTTTGGTGTTTGTATTTTTAATAATAATCGCGATGCCAGTGTTGTCAAATGTCTTTTGATTGCTAAAGAAGGGATAATATTGAATAATTGTGTTGCTGTTTATATTAGGAATGTTGGTTTCTTGTAAAACGAGTAGATCTGGTTTATGTTTGTCTACAACAAACTGTAAGTTTTGAAATTTTAAAGTACTTTGTATACTCCTAACATTTAAAGTAATGACTGAAACAACATGTTATGATTGTTTTTTTAATGTTTTTACTTTATAGATAACCTGAATTGGACGATAAATTTGAAAATTGCGATAATTGCAATATCTCTGCTTCGGATTCGGATAAATTCTTTTCTTTTCGTACAGTTTTTAGCAAGCTTTGAACTAATCTTTTGCGCCTTTATTTTAACGCTCTTTCTACAATAGTAGGAGGATTGCTAGAATCATTATGATGAGACCGGAAATATTGTTGTAAAGTAAATTTAAGCGCAAATACCACCTTTTTGTTTTGAACTCAAACAGGTAAACATTTCAGCAATAACCTTAAACAATCATAAATACGTATCTGTGACTGTGGGAAAAATAGACCAGATATGATTCATAAAAATGTACAGCTCTGTATTGTAATAAACCCCTTTCTTTAACAAACTCAAACGAACGCATTGTCATAAGAATTATTTTATTAGCTTAAATGATAAAAATAGATAACTAGATCGATACCGCAATCCAAAGTATAAAAAAAGCAAATAAATAGATAAAATACACAAACAACTAGCTCTAATTTCTAATCGAAATCCTAAATTAAAATAATTAGATACATTTTATTTTCTCAAATAAATAAAATCAAGTCACGTAGGGAACAATGTAATTTAAATACGAAGTACGAAGCTTTTGAATAGATTTCTCTCGGTTTGAATATTAATAACAAAAAAATAGTAGTAATATAAATAGTAAAATTTTTGTAATGTGTGAAATGGCTCTTAAATAAATAAAAAAGGGGCGTAAATAATATCTAGGATTGCTATAGCATTGAATTTCTACGAAAAAATGCGGTTCCTTTAAATCTATGACAGATGACTGTTGACACTCATAAAATCGACTACCTGGTAAGTTTTTGAACAGTCCTTGTTTTCAAATTATAAGTTAATCCAACTTTTATTTTTGGTACTATATTAAATTTGCAGTTTAATTATAACATATTTCATATTACTTTATATTATATTTTTCTTTGACAGGAAATTTAAAATTTAACCCAACTTTTACAATTATTGTTACTATATTTAATTTTAATTGTAATTAGTTGACCCTAAAAGTCGGAAGGGCTAACAGAGTCATTATCGTTATTTATTATTACCCTTCACTTATATAAAATTGAAGTTAAAAATAGAAAAGTGAAGTTTCACGACAATAATAAACAAATTTGATTAGCTTAAAACGGCAATAATATCCAAGTTTTAACTTAAATAATAAACCAAAATAAACTATTTATTTCAATCTTAATGCTGTCAACACCTACAAAACTAACTATAAACAGATTGCGGTACTATAAAACTTATGCACGAGCTTTTATAATTAGGATAATGAATATGCTGCTTTGCTTTCAATACAATTACTATGTTCAGCAATCGAACAAAAAAATGTTTTCTTCTATGCTGCAATGTGAACTAGTAATTATGGTTTCCTTTTCAGCTCTAATATTCTACAACTTCATAGGTGGAAGGCATTCATACCCCATGCCGCACGGTGCAATACCACAACCGTTTACCATGGGCTTCTCTGTCACTTTCTTCTTTATTCCTTATGTACTCGCTAATACGCTCTAACCACGCGTGGCATTTTAACGGCTAAACCCTTAAAATGACGAGTTCTAAAACAGACGTCATATCACAGATGAGTATGGTGAGACGTTCACACTCTCATATCGATTCGTCGATCCGTCGCAAGGATTCTAGGGGGGAGAAAAAAATTACTCAATGCCAGCATCAAGAATAAGAACAGCAAGATCTGCCAGGAATAAAATTCTGCCCCATTCGGATGCCCGAGAGGGCAAGACTTCAGCGACCTTAGTCATCGAAAGCACCAACATTCGGATTCATTACTGCAACATATGTGGTATCAGGTCTAATCTTAATGCTGTTCGCCAACACCTTTAACAAGTGCAACTGCAAATTATGGTTGTATCAGAAACACAAGTCTCCCCTGCAAGGACTGATTCGCCTGACCTGCAATTTCCCAGACACAACCTCCGCTCTAACTTTCGCCTTAAATGCGGGAGTATGTGCTTACCCACCAAAGACAACGTAGTTTTTAAGAGGATGTTCAGTCTGGAAAACAAAAAATTTGACGTGATTTGGTTCAAACATTCTGGGCCCCAGTTTGTGAAATTTTACTGTTGTTTGCATAGGTCTACCAATGATAATAACTTCCAAGACCTTTTTGATCCCCTTAGTCTGAAATTATACTACCTCTTATCACAGTTTCCGTCTTGCGATATACTCATTTGGGAAATTTTAATGCTCACAACTCCAATTGGCTTCAACTTTCATCTACCACTATTCCACAGGTCATAATGCAGAAGCATTTGCTGTATCCTGTGATCTCGTACAAATCATTTCCGAACCAACCAGAATTCCTGGCAACTCTAGTCATACTCTACATCTCCTGGACCTATTCTTTGCGACTAATCCACTTGTCTATAAAACAAGAGTCCTTTCCCCACTTGGTCTATCAGACCGTTGCCTAATCGAAACAATTTCCTCTGTACCCAATCCCACAGTTACTCGAAAAACAGATAGAACTATGAGGTTTTTGAAATCAGCTAACTGCGATCCTCTTTGAAACCTTCCCCTGGCGTGAGTATTGCTTTAAACGGCCCTCCTCTTCAAACATTGCTCTTTCAATAACGGAAGTTACATTCCGAATGGAAAGCAAACAAATTTGTCGAAAATCACGCCGACTATATTGCCGCAAGGAATAGTTGCAAAAGCATAATCACCAAGGCCAAAAAGATGTTTGAAGAACGTAAATACAAATTAGTCTCATGTCTTTTGGATGGTCGTAAATTTTGGTCATTAGCTAAAGCTATCAGTAAAAACTTTAGTACATCTTCCTTTCATCCCATGATGTCACGCAACGGAGCTGCAGTAGCTGATCATGCTGAAAAGCCAACCTCTGTCGATTACTTTGCATCAAATTCATGTCTCAATGATTGCGTTAAAATTGTGGCATCGCCAAAGTATATCCCATACGATATTAAACCAAACCACTTTCGTTACAAGCTCCTAGAATCAATTATCAATAAACTTGACTCAAACAAGGCGACTGGCCCTGACCGTATTACAACTGTCATCCTTAAAAGATGCTACCCCGAGCTAGTGCCCGTGCTTTCCAAACTGTGTAGCTATGACTTCCATTCTGTCGAAACCATGGAAAAAGCCAACAAGCACCAACTACTTTCATTCCTCGAGTCCAATAAACTCCTAAACGACCACCAGTATGGGTTGAGAGAGAGTCGTTTAATGGTAATGTCACCTAACTTTGGCATAACACATTAGGGTGGTCTGGTAAAACAGTCGTAGTAGCTTTAGATATTTCAAAAAGCTTTTGGCCAGGTTTGGCACAAGTGCCTGCTTGCCAAGCTCACTTCGTTCGGCTTACCCGATACGCTCATCAATAGGATATCCAACTTTCTTGAGAAAAGACGTATATACGTTGTCGTTGATGGCTTATTTTCGAAAGAAACTATTACTAACGCGGGCGTACTCCAAGGATCAGTGATACCTCCCACACTTTTCCTGCTATACATAAATGACCCATTTCCTCAAGAACTAACCCGACCGATTGCTCTGCAGACAACAGCACCCTACATTGTAGTTCTTCTCAGTTTTCCCACATTAGGTTTTGACAGGACGTTGAGGTGAAAATGGCAGCCTCAATCAACAGTGATTTAGAACGTGTCCTTGAATGAGGACGTTTAACTCCGACAGAACCCAGTGATGCGTTGTGTCTGCCAAGAAAGACCGGTCATTTCCTGCTGTAAACAAGAATGGCTTAGATCTCACATATTCAAACTCTATTTTTGTGTTACGGACGTCCGTATCATCAAACCCTTCATGGGTTGAGCGTAAACTGGGCTTTCTGTACAGATCTAAACAGTACTTCACATCTCAACAACCCCGTTTACGGTATACGGCTCAAATTGGACGTGCTCCCCAATAGCCTTTAGATATGTTAAACCGCATCCAAATAAGAGTTATGAGGGTTATAAATGACCCGTGTCTGACTTCTGACCTAAAGTCTTTTGATCATAGAAAATGGTTTTGGTTCCTTCCTTGTTCCATTGCTATTAAGTACCATTGCAAGTGTGCCTCCAAAACACACTCCTTAATACCTTCGAAGGACATCTTCGCTAGAAACACTCGGTTTGTTCAATCACACCATAACTTCGCACTCAAAATTCCATCTTGTCATACTAAACGGGCGCAATCTATATTTTTCACTCGGCGTCTACTATAAGTAAAGAAAAATATTCCTTAGCTACATTAATAGGCGAATCGCTATTTTTAACCTTCAACAGAAGTTTTCGTGCTCTAGGTCAAAGTTCTTTCATTTTATTAATCGCTTCTACATCTTCGGACGTAGAACTACGTTTGTGCTTTTTTGTAGGTCTCGTTTTTCTCTGCAAGTATTTGAGCCGAATATTTCGATACTTCTTCTATTTTTCCGGTAGTATTTGAAATTGTGGACGGTGCTGGTCGTTTTTTGATGCTTTCACTGAATGTATTATTAGCTTGCTCGGTTGTTTCATCTGCATCGATATTATTCAGATTATTTTCTATAATACCGTCGATAGTAGGAGATTGTGTGACGTGCGATGTTCTAGGAAGATCAATCGGAATTTTTGTGCATTAGTTGCTATGTGTCCATATTTCTTACAGTTGAAGCATTTAATTTCATTATTTGTTAAAAATATTCTGTAAGCATCTCTTTCAAAATTAATTAACAATGATTCAGGTAGCAAGTCATCGTCGGGTAGAAACATGCCTATCTTGTACAGCTGTAAACATGCTATAATCTCTTAATCCGATTCCTGCTCTAATAAAGGAAACTGGGGATGCAAGTTTGAAAGTTTCGCTTTTTAATTTTTCCTTAATTATATTACGAGGTATTGAGGGACATACATTTGATAACACGATGCTTTGCACTGGTGTTATGTATCTTCTAGCAATAATAAAAATTCCATAAACAGTGATCCCGTTGATCAGCGTATTAAAATTATCCACTTGCTCTTTACACAATAAGAAAATACAAATTCTGTTATTGGATGTCCGCGATGCAATCAATACATTTTTCGTTCCTAATAGTGAACCTGTACCTACCACATAATCCTTTACTAATATTCCATCAATAGCTTGATCTTTTTTCTGGAATGCGTTTTTTTGTAACATTAGAGAAAAATGGTTTGTTGTTAGACGTTAATTGATACATTAAATGGTAAATGTCGGAATTCCTATTGTCAGGAATCCCTACATTTTCTACATAAATAGACATTGTTTACTACATAATCATTTTACTCAATTTTAAATGAATTTTGAATAATAAATAAATAATTGGTAAAATTGAATTTGAATTGAATGTAAAAAGGCCATTCGGCCTTAAATTACGTGATTAGTTTTATATCACTGTTGTATTCAAATGTGCACTTCTCAAACGAAAATAAATGCTTTATGTTATTTTAATCAAGTTTTCTTTAAACGTAAAGAGAAAACACCGTGCACTATGAATTAGTAAAATCGCTAATTATTGCACTTATTAGTTAACTACAAATAATAAAAATCTATCACGAGTGCTGCGTACTTCTTGTGTGTGTATGTGTGTGGGCGGGCGGGCGAGCGAGCGAGCGAGTGTGTGTGTGTGTGTGTGAGTGAGTGTGAGTGCAAGAGCGGTGTGAGTGTGAGTGTGAATGTGAATGTGAGTGTGAGCGTGAGTGTAAGTGTGAATGTGACTGTGAGTGTGATGTGAGTGTGAGTGTCAGTGTCAGTGTCAGTGTCAGTGTGAATGTGAGTGTGAGCGTGAGCGTGAGTGTGAGTGTGAGTGTGAGTGTGAGTGTGTGTGTGTGTGTGTGTGGGTGGGTGCGTGCGTGCGTGCGTGAGTGTGTGCGTATGTGCGTGTGTGCGCGTACGTGTGTGGTTTTTTTATCTATCGTTGTAAAAACTAGGCAATTTTTAATAAATACTAAAGGATTACCAATATTATCATTTCTAGCTTGCATACATACAATTTTACAAACTTCATGACTAAATTAAGTTTAAATACCTATCGACTATGTTATGTTTACTATGTAATAAACTCATTTATGTATGCTTAAGATGCGAAATTAATCGGCAAATCTCTCTTACCATTAACTAAAGTGTTAAGTAGAGTTTAATAAATGTTAAAAATTAATAATTTCATATCTTTATTTAGTACTTTCCGGGGATTTTAATTTGCTTACATACAATTTTATAACTTTTAAGATAAAATTAAATTTGAATAGCTATCTTCAGTGTTATTTTATTATTTTATTCATTTGTATGTAGATAAAAGCAGCCTCGGTGGTGAAATGGTTAGAGTGCTTTTATTTCACCTGAGAGGCGCGGGTTCAAATCTGGCCGAGGTAGCCGTTTTTCTAAAAAAACGTATAACAACCTAAGTATTCCTTCTTCTCGGATAGGAAGTAAAACTGTAGGTCCCGTGGCAATACGATGATTGACACGTTAGAGATCCCTTACTAAAGGTGTGATTTCTTTAGTAGGTCAAAATTATAATGACAGGTAGTGCTAATAACCATTAGTAGTGTCTAGATCTCGGCCATACATTATATATATATATATATATATATATATATATATATATATAATAGTTAGTTAGAATAAATGTTCTCTTGCCTTTAACCATAGTACTAAATAAGTTTTATAAATATTAAAGGTTACTAATTTCCTTTCTTTAGGTTCATTAATGTTACCATTTTTAATAAAACCTTTGCTTTTTATTAATTTCTGCTCTCATTTCACTGTAATTGCTGTTCTAAACAAAAAGTATGAATTTAAACTTCGCCGTTTGAAAAAATACACAAACCACATGCACTTCAAGGAATTGTAAGCTCTATAAATTCAACAACCTATCTTAATTATGTAAATACCTCAATACTCTACTTCGACCTTTTATTCGTTAGAGCAATTCCTTTATAAAGAATTCAGATCATTTTATTGAATTGATTGTCAAATTAACTTTAACCGAAGATCATTCTTCTTATTTAATGGGAATATTTTCAACAGTTAGATGGTATATCCAGTGTCACCATCGATTGCAAATTATTTTATGGAACATTTAGTAGAACAGGCTCTAGATAATGCACCTAAGACCACCAAAATTTTGGCTTCGATATGTTGATGATATTTTTGCATCTAACCTTTTGGGGAAGATGAATTACTGGTGTTCCTAAACCATTTACACAATCAATATGCAAACACTAAATTTACAATAGAAAACGAAAAAGATGGTTGTCTTCCATTCCTTCATGATATAATGGAAAGAAAACCAGATGGAAATATAACACATTCAGTACGCTGTAAGCCAACTCATACAGATCATTATATTAATACTTCATCACAACATTATCTAGCACAAAAGTTTAGTATGATGCGAATTTTGATCAACCGCGCCAGAAAGATTGTTCATTCAGATAAACTACAACATGAACTAAACCATCTTGAAAAGGTCTTAAAAAAATGTCTTCCACAAACAACCAATTAAAAAAATCATTTCAACCCAGACTAATGACGCCTACGGATGATAAATTTACAACTTCAAATAAGTTTGCCATTTTACCGTTCCTTACAAACACAACCAATAAAGTTGGTGAAATATTACAAAAGCATAGTGTAAAAGTAGCTCACAGAAGCAGTATTCAAATAGCATTACATACATGAGGTGTTTATGAAGTGCTAAAGTCGATATTGGTGAATCTAGAAGAAGCATTAACACCAGGTTAACACAACACAAAAGCAATTGCTGAACATGCCTTAAACACTCTCCACAATATAAAATTTGAAATACAATAATTCTGGCTAACAACTTGAACAGTGATAGCGGATACGTACTCTCCAACACCTGGGTGTCTATTTTCAAGAACTGAAAGTTTTCTAGTCGACAACAGCGATTTAATTCTAATTCTCTAGTAACGTTATTAATATTTGTCATTTTGTTGTTAATTTGTCAATATTTGTCACTTTCATATTACACCCGACGAAGCTTGCGAACATATAATATATAAATTGTTACACCATTTTCTCAATGAGATCGTTAATTAAAATACATGAATTTCGTAGTTTTCAATTTCTATGTCCGTTGTGACAGAGGAAAACGTTACTGCTATAAAAAAGATTATGGAAGCAGATACCAACTATTTATGTCGTAACAGAGGTTCAACTGGGGATTGATTGGGTCCTCATTAGTGAAAATTATGATACACGACCAACTTCATCTGAAAAAAATCGTAATTCGTTTTGTACTCCATCATCTTCAAAACTTTCTAAAAGCAGAACAAGTACGAATTTGCCGCGAAACCCTAACATTGCTTAAGATTGGTAGATACCCAATTTTGTCGAATGTTGTAACAGGGGATGAAACTTACATACCGTTTTTCGACATGCCAACTCTACAAGAGAGCCATGTATGGATCCATAAAGACGAGACCACACCAACAACAATCAGAAAGCAGTGAGAAATAAAGAAAGTAATGTACACTGTGTTCTTTAGAAGTACCGATCTATTGAGCGCTTTTAAGCTAGATCAGCAGAAGACTGTCACAGCTAAATAGTGCGTCGAACACCGTTCGCCGGAAGTGTTTAATAAAGTGCCAAAGAAGAGAATTATGCTACATCCCGATAATGCTTCTTCACACACTGCAAAGGTAACTCGGCAGTATTTGGCTGAAAACAAGATTAATGTAATAAAATACTTATCTTTTTTGGGTTTTTTAATGGTGTGTTTTAAATTATACAATCTAAACGTTTCGATGGCACTTACAGTTATCTTCGTCACTAGTAATATCTGTTAAAATTGTTAAAGATGTAAACAAATTTGTCAAAGTTGAAAAATTGAAACATAAACATCAGCCTGCTATGAACATAACAACAGTGTGAGAAACGTAGAAAGCCAACTATAGCATTAAACTTTAGTAAAGAATAAGTAGGTGATTACAAATTAAATATTGTTAAACTGTCTTAAAGGTGACAAATCAGAGCACTCTCTACGACGAAAGCTAACAATGAAAAATGTTATAAAAAAAACACATTTAACAAAATTTGATCAAGTTATGATGTAAGTGTAAAGTTGTGAAAAATTTCAATTTCAAAAAGATAGAAGCATTCAGAAATATAAACATGACATCAAATAAAATAATCCAGTTAAATCTAATAAGGTGATATCTTCATTAATAAGTGCAAGTGTTATTAACAATGAAAAGCATAATGCAGAACGTTTTTTGTAATTTTTTAATTTTAATCTTAATTTCAACTACTTACGTTAAATTACAGTGCTGTGGTAATTTAACATATAATTGGTAAAAAATGTTGGCTGACATTTTCACTCTTTCATTTGCTCATTAATGTGTTAACAAAATGTGAAATTGAAATAAACAATTCTCCTATCATTAGCTAAATTTTCCTAAATACTAGAGATTTCTAACAAAATTGTACCATTTTGTTTGCCTTATCTTTTAGCTAATACATGCGGACCTTCACGCGGAGACTACAATGATGATCTAGCACTACCAACACGCAAAAAACGTGAGAAACTTGTTCCTTAAAAACAAATATGATATGTTTTCCATGTGCTCCCGGTGGAACAGGTCTAATTGTTGCCATCGCACTCCGTAAGTTTTCTACAAATGAAGTCAAATCAATTTCTGACTTTGTTAATACAAAAAATCACTGGGTAACCGAAGAGTGGCACCATAAACGAACTCTAACGGAGTTGCACCGGTGTCCTCTCTTGAGGGAGGTGTTATTTCGAACAGAACTGTAAATGAAATATCCTCCCAATACGATGTAGCGTGACATTTCACAGCAGCTTTATGCGAACGATGCCAGCGTTCTGTTAAACCATTATGTAAAGATTCGGATCCCTATCCAGAATATCCAAATATCCAGATCACTATCTCAAAAGTCCTAATTAATTTTCTGTAATTATATACTGTCAATCCCCGCAACTGTATTTCTGTATGTCTAAAAATTTGTCAATTGCCCATCAATCCCACTATTTCCAATTCCTTCTAATCTAATTTTCAAAATATTCTTCTTCCATCGTTCTCCGTCTCCATAAAAGCGACCGCAAATCTAAACTCACTCGTCGGCATATTCGCTGTCTGCAAGCAGAGCAATAAACATCGTATTATAATTGTAAGTGGACAGTTTTGAAAGCTCAGCCGTCCGCTACACTCTACTACCTGCGTCGTTTTCACGATGCGGAGTAGAGAACCACCGGTCCAGGAAAGACACCCTTATACTATTCGGAGTTGTTACGAAAGCAAATGGACCCCCTCCCCAATGACGTCGTACCGGTGGATGAACTACTCCAGTTTGTGTCTGATCTAGACGCAAACTCGCAGGTTCTCGAACCGTGCATTTTTGTACCTACTGTGTACGCGTTGGTCAACCAACGAAGAGTGGGCTCAATCCTTCCCCGAGCCACAGAAGAAAGTCGCACGACTCAAGAGTTCCCCGTTTCCGAACTATCGGTAGGGGTGCAATCGGGGCGAAAGCCCCAAGTTATCACGCAGAATAGTTCGACGCATTACACATATACAAAATACGACGAACATGTTTGAGAGTCAATCTGTATATAAATACCAGAATCATTTTCTATATCCCATTCCTTTCCGTTACTTATTTTCAAAAGCAAATTTAGTTCTTTTTATTAAAAAGAAAACATTTTAATTTTCCTGTTTCAAGAAACATTATATTCATATTCTTTCAATACAATTTTACATTACAAATTTAACAAAGATCAATTTTATTAAAGAGAAATTGATAATAATATTACTTTATGCTAACACCTGTATAGTTGCATTAGCTGTCAATCAGATTAGAATAACAAAACGTCAGGGAATTCAATCTTTAAACAAAAATATAAAGCTTTCATTATATTTGTAACGAAAATAATTTCAAATAAAAAAGCGTGCGTTTAATTAATAAAATAAATAAATGTCTTAATTGGCCGTACACTATTGTTGCCATCTAACAGAAATTAGGTTTAAGTCGCTTAACCCTAGAACACCAGACTATCGTAAATTTTACGAAGCATATTTGATTTTCTTCAAAGCAGTTTATCCGCTTGAGCCCAGCGGACTGCGTCCTTGAGTAGCTTATTCCCCACCACTACTCTACGTACTGATGCATGCAGAATCGTTTGGTCAGTTTGATTTAGGCCACTTGGAGTAGGGCGTCGTATATTTGACGATAGTCTGGTGTTGACGTTAGTTTTTATATTATTATTATATTTTCTCTTGGGATTTTATTTGGAAATCAGTTTTGTTATACGGTGTTGTGCGGTTCAGTGTTTTATTTTACGGTAAGTTTCAAGTCATATTAAGGCGTACTGGGCAAAATTTGGTCTATTAATTTTTTTAGATTTATCAAGGCTTAAATTTGAGGACAGGCTAGTCTGCCGTATTTTACTTTGTAATTTCGTGCAAGATCAGCTTTGTCTAACGAGAGGTTGCAGTTTTTGTTAATTCTTTCATTTCTGGGTAAGTTTTATATTGTATGGTTTTATATTGGAAAATTATCATAAACTATTAATTTTGTTAGATAGTTGTGTTATCATGGCGTTGAGCAAAAAACCCCGCACAGATGCACAATTTGCTAAGGAAATTGAGAGCATAATGGAAGATGGTCTATCAGACGAGGAAAATAATGAATATGAAGACAGTGATATGAAAGAAGGCACTTGAAATAGAAGTTTTAGATTATGACGATAATACTGATCTAAATTCGGATGGTTTGACTGAACAGGACTTTGTAAAAGGAAATTTTCAAAAAAACTGCAGCAGTCCAAAGTGATATTTCTTCAGACGAAGATGATATACCATTATCAACACTTGCGCAAAATCTATCAAATCCAAGAATTGCGAAACCGTCTCACACGAAGCTAAAAGGGAAAACTGGGCATTTATGGTCTGCAGAAAAACCAATACAATCAAAAAGAGTATCTGCAAGAAATATAATCCATTTTATTCCCGGTAGCAAGGGACAAGCCAAAAAAATTTTATAACCCACAGATATCTTCTGTTACTTTATAGATGACAGCGTTATAGAAACAATAGTCTTATATACAAACCAAGAAATTGAGCGTAAATCAGAAAAGTACAAAAATAAAGACTTGACTGTAGCCAAAACATCAAAGAAGGAAATTTGGGCTCTCTTTGGACTTTTAGTTCTTTCAGCTGTTATGAAGGATAATCATTTAAATGCTATAATGATGTATGATGAACTTCTATCAGATTCATATTGTAAGTCTACAATGAGCTGTTCACGCTTTAGGTTTCTTTTGGAATCATTACGTTTTAATGACAAGAAAACCAGGTAGATATATAGGTAGTCGTATTAGTGCATATCGTCTAAACATATTTTTTTAGGGCCGACCGGAGGCAAACAGATCCATTTGCACCTATTAGAGATATATGGGATCTCTTAATAACTAATTGCCAAGAATCATATACGTCCACATCCTATCTGACCATCTACGAACAACTGTTATCTTTTCGCGGGCGTTGCAGTTTCAGAATGTATATTCCAAACAAGGCGGCCAAATATGGGATTAAAATTGTCATGGTTTGCGACTCCTGTACGAAGTACATGATTGATGCAAGTCCTTATCTAGGTAAAGGCACACAAACTGGTGGTGTTCCATTGGCCACTGACTATGTCAAAGAACTAACCAAAGCGTCCATGGTAGCAATACGAACGTTACAATGGACAACTGGTTTACCTCAATAAATTTATCCTATGAATTGTTAAAGCCACCTTATAATATTACTCTTGTAGAAACAATAAAAAAAAATAAAAGAGAAATTCCTCAAGAAATTTTAAAAACTTGTGACAGGAGACCCGGCACATCAATGTTTTGTTACGACCAAAGTAAAACACTAGTGTCTTACATACCAAAAAGAAATAAAATGGTGGTGTTACTATCCACCATGCATGATGCTCCGGTATTAAATGCTACTACAGGTAAACCAGATATAGTGCATTTTTACAATGAAACTAAAAGTGGGGTAGATACCTTCGACCAGCTGTGCAGCAATATGAACTGTGGACGCAAAAACAGGCGCTGGCCATTGGCTATATTATATGACATGTTAAATATGGCGTCAATAAACTCTTATGTCATTTATTGTCACAATACCTACAAAATAAGTAAGAAACCTATGTCTCGTCAAGATTTTATGTTGGAATTAAAAGATGGACTGATTAGACTTTGGCTGGAAAAAAGAAAAAAATATACCAACTTTGCACCGCTCACTCCGCCAAAATATCTCCAAAGTTGGATATGCCTGAGCAAAGACCTATTCAAGGTGAAAAGAAACGTAAAGCTTGTTCTATTTGCCCAAGCCATCTTCGCGGGATGACCACAACTTATTGTTTACAGTGTAACCGCCCGATTTGTGGACAACACCGCTCAGACATATGTGTTTTGTGCAGTGATCAGTGAAATTTTATTGAGTTTTTTTAATTTTATTTACTTATCTATATCTCCTAAATAATGTTTTTTTACTTGTTTTTAATAAAAAAGAATTTATAGACAAAATTCAGATCTTTATTTCTAAGGTAGTAAATTATATGAATGTCTGGTAACTACGTATAGGAAAATAAGTCTAGTGTTCTAGGGTTAATCAAGTATTACTAAATAAAGAAAACTCACCTGTTTAATAACAATCGATAAAATCGACATAACCTCCAAAGGTCATTTAAAAAAATCACAATTGAATACAGAAATTTCTCACACTTCAATTCACCAGAACAGTAATCACACGTATAAACACACCCCAAACGTAATTTATTATTAACACCACCCTTAAAATACACAAATTCTCTTAGCTTCAATTGACAATTACCGGTGTAAATAAAGTCGGCAGTTTTATTATCACCAAATTCACTAACAACCTTAATAAAACTCCCTAGTTTCAAATAAACTCATCCCTTAGTGATAAAAAGATTAATAATTAAATACACCAATTTGTTAAGAAATTGATCCCTTGAGTCGGAAAGTCAACGACAAACTAATTAGCTGAATTATATAACCAAAGAGATAATATGGTGTAGTATGTATATGACAACCGAGTAAATTACAAAGCGCTTTAAATGACGACGACTCAAACTGACGACCCTGATCTGCGATTATTTGTACTGGAATACCGAAACGAGATATCCACTGTTCATATAAAGCATGGGCGTAGCCAGCGAAGGGCAGGAGGGCAACTGCCCCCGGAAGAGCAAAAATAAATTAAATAATTTTTAAATTTTAATAAACAAAAAATTAAATCTAAAATATACATTTTTTTCTGTTTTGCATATTTTTTTTGTTATCTGTTTTACATATTTTGTTTGTTGTTGTGGTTGTTGGTTGCTTTTATGAACATTTTAAAATTAATTAATAAGCTCTAATAAATAAAATTATTCGCGTGTCCTTTGTCACTAAAATATATTTCATCAGCAAAAAACAAAGCTGTTTGAAAAACTGACATAGTGCTAAATATATATTAATAGCGTTTTCGATCTATGCATTTAATGCATTGGTGCACACCAGAATTGTTCCACACCAGAATTGGATAAAAACGAGTGTTCGATTTAATCTCAGGATACGTCAATTTTTAGTGTTCGATTCAACCACTTAACAGTCGGACATTTTTGAGAAAAATGGTAAAAAAATTGTCACTTTTTTTGTTTTCATTTAACTACATTTTTTAATCCTATTAATTATTTAAAATAAATTTACTCAATAAGTAGTTTTAGTGTGAAATATTTTGAAACATTCAATACACAATCTTACATCAGAATCCGAAATAAATACTCTTATAACATACGTAAGACCTGCACCAATAAGTTAAAACAAAAGTTGCCTGAACGAGACCTGGGATCGTCAGTGTACGGAAAAATGTCACGCCCGAGTGCAGTTCGTGCAAAGCTATCAAGTGGTTAAAACATAACTTTCTCCAAATCCTAACATAGGACAATATTTTTTGCAACAACTATTGAGTTGGTGTGTAAGTGCTTTTGTCTAGCGACAGTGTCCTATTTAATAGTGTAACGAAACGCCACTGGTTTTCTTCGAGAAAAATCGAGATACAAGTAAGGAATATACGGGAACCGGCGATGCGAATGTTCTGGCAATTTCTAGGCTCAAAAAGGGTATATAAATTTGCCTATCCGGCGCGAAGACAGACAGTACAGTACAGTACATAGTGCAGGATACGGCGAATAGAAAGCGAGGCGCGAGATTTAAAAGCGGAATAGTTAAGAAGTGTTGAGAAAGTGAATATTTGTGTTGTTTTGTTAACTTTATTGGTTTTAAATAAAGTTGGTGTGAATTGTTATGTGTTAAATTATTGCCTGAGAAACAAGAGGGAAAATCCGTAACAATAGTTTTGTCACAGAATAAAGAGACAGAAATCACAGAAAAGACAATATGGATATAAGAAATTGGTTACAAAAAGGTAAGTTAAATAATTTCAGTAGAAAATTAAATTTTTAATTGAAACTTTAGAGTCATTCCATTAGAAATGGTCCAAAAATTTGAAAATTGGTTGCTCGACCAGCACCAAATATAACAAAACTACCATGTAATGATAGCTTATAATGTAGATATGTTATATTCGATGTTAATTTTTGTTCAAAATTATTTGTATCGCAACGTTTGGAAAAAAATTCAATTGCAGCCCTTTACAAAATTGCCAATTGCTCTTTACTCTTTGCTTGTATCTTTGTGAAACAATTTTTATTAGCTTTGGCAAAAGATTCTGTGCATTATTAATATAATTTTATATATTTTCATTATTATGACGCCGACTTTTTGCCTTCTAATTATAACAAAATTACAATAATGCACCGATTTTGACAGCTGATATCTCAAATGGGACTAAATATAAAAACTTGAAATATTCAGATATTAAAGATCAAACAGCACTTTATACGTGCTATTAATTTCATTTTGTGTTTTTAATCTAGAGAAAAAATATTAACATCGGATATAGTATATCCACATTATAAGCTATCATTACATGGTAGTTTCGTTTTATACTAATTTTTATACTAGGGACTAAGAACAAGAATGATATTAGGTTATTATTTTTAGGTCCAAAATCTCTAAAACGGAAAAAAGTTCATGATGACAGTAGTGGAAGTGGAAGCAATGATTGTGATGAAGATGAAAATAAAATGGTCGGAACATCAAAATCGGAATCTATTTTTGAAGGAGGCTCAAGTAGCTCTTCAAATCTACATGAAGCTGTCTCTGGAACTGGGACCTCTAAACAAACTAAAGAACGCGATGGCTACCATGAAAATGACATTGGTCGTTATGTTAGTTGTGCCAATAACTTGCCTTCTGAAAAAAAGAAGGAATTGTTGACAAACCCTTGGGTTCCATCATCCAATTACGATTTTGCTTCTGATGCCATTCACTTGAAAAGAAAATTTAACCATCTCTGGTTAGATCAATATACTCCATGGCTGGTGTAGTCAAGTCGTTTGAAAGGTGCTCTATGTTTGTATTGTGTTTTATTCCCGCCAAGAATTGCTATAGTTAAAGGAGTTTTGGGGTCATTTATGGTAAGGCCTTACATGAAGTTTAAGGATGTACATGAAGATTGTAGAAAGCACGTTGGCAGCCATTTCTTGAAAATGCTCCTGTTGATGTCCAGTTGCAAATAGGGCACCATAAGACGATTGAAGAAAATAAACAAATATTGTCAGCAATTATTTCATGCATAATATTTTGTGGAATTCATGATTTGCCGCTTAGAGGAAAACAAGGAAATGAGGGAGTTTTCTTTGACCTTTTAAATTTGAGATCATACAATTATGCGGTGAAGTTATCAAAGAAAAAATAATCGAAGACTGTAAACGGACAAAAGCTTATGCTGTAATGGCTGATGAAACAGCAGATATCGCTGGAAAAGAGCAGCTTTCTATTGGATTAAGGTTCTATGATGAAAGCCAAAAAATAATCAGGGAGGAATTTGTAGGCTACATTGAGTTAAAATGTCAAGATGCTTCTACAATCGCTAGCGCAATTCAAAGTTTTTTAGAAGATAATAATTTTTCCGCCGATAATTGTGTAGGATTCGGATTTGACGGGTGTTCCGCGATGGCCAGCAAAGAAGGTGGCGTATAGGCCATTCTTAAAAAAAAGTACGCTAAATCTTTATTTTTCCATTGCTCCAGCCACAGACTAAATCTTGTGGTCAATGATACTAGCAAGCTACCAGAAATAAGAAACACAATTGCAACGGTTAAAGACACAATAACCTTCTTTCGTGAATCGCCAGCCCGTAGGAAATCGGTTCCAAATCTTTCAAGGCTCTGTGAGACCAGATGGTCGGAAAAATATAAGAGCATAAAAAAATTTTCAGAAAGCTTCACTGACATTGTTGAAGCACTAGGACATCTATCTGTCGAAGGAAACTGTGCAACAAGAAAATCTGCCTACCAATTGCACTGTGCAGTTACTAAACCAATATTCATCTTAGGCTTAAACATAATTGCAAAATACTCTGCAATTTTGGAACCCGTTGTAAACGTTTTACAAGGTAAAAGTATGGATTTGGTTATGGTGAAGAAACATATTGATGATATTCTAGATGTAATCAAAGAAGATCGATAAGATGTCGAAAATGTTTCTTATGAATTATTTAAAAATCACTTGATATCGCAGAGAAAGTAGGGGTTGAGTTGTCAGTACCACGAGTCACTCAAAAGCAAGTACACAGAAGTAATCCACCATCTGAATCTGCAGCAGAATACTGGAAGCGGTCAATAATCATCCCCTATCCTGATTCTTTAACTTCGTCTTTGGATGCTAGATTCTTCAACGAAAGTACACCTGCTTTTGCTTTAACTTATCTTCATCCTTCAAAATGGCTTCAAAAGATTTCAAAAATAATGCAGAATCTTTCGTGGAATTTTATAAGTTGGGTGATATCTCTGCAGAATTAGATTTGTGGTACAATATGTGGAAGAAAAAGAATTTAGCAGAAAACAAATTAAAGGACATTGAATTGACTGCACTTTTGGAGGAAGCTAATGTTTTTTTCCCTGCAACAAGGCACGCACTGCTAATATTAAGTGCTTTCCCATCCACTACTGCTACCGTGGAAAGATCGTTCAGTACCCTGCGAGTGAAAACTTGGCTCAGGAGTACAATGGGTGATGACAGACTCACTGGGTTGTGTATGATGAGTGTGCATCGAAAATTTTTGAAGGAAAATCAGGACTGCATAGTGAAGAAAGTTTTGGATAAATTTAGTTTAAACCCAAGAAAAATGTTATTAGTTTAATTTAAGTATAATTAAAATCTCAAAGTTTTGTTTTCATTTGCCTTTTCTTTTTATCCTAAAATTTTACACTTTGAACGACCATGGACCATGGTTTGCCCCCCCCGTTGTAAATCCTGGCTACGCCCTTGATATAAAGCCCTAGAAATTGTTTCCTCAGAAACATCCTACACAGGAATGGCCTCAAGCCATCTAGTGAACCTATTAATGCAAGTTAAACAATAAAAAAATCGTCTTGAATATGGAAGTGGACTTCCAATATCGGTATGAATATGATTAAATCTATCGTTAGGTATTGAAATATTCCCTACTTTACTTTTTACGTGTTTACCAATTTTACATTTCTGACATTGAATACAATATTTTGACCAATTTTGACAATCTTTGTTAATGGAAGGCCATACAAGTTTCTTACGAATTAGAATGGAAGTGGTTCTAAAACTTGGATGTGACAAATTGTGTACAACTTTAAAAATAACTTTTCTGAAGTTAAGCGGTGTGTAAGGACGAGCGATACTAATAAATACATCACCATGAATTGGAAAACTATATTCGGGTATCGAAATATTGGTCATATGCAAAGATCACTTGCTTTTTAATAAATGTGCAGTTCTAGATAATTTTAAGTGCCGCTCCCTTGATTCCCTGGTTAATTTCGCGGCCGCGTCCATTTCACTACTTATTTGCTTGCCCATTGCGCTCGCGTATTTAACGTGTTCTTTCCAGTTTAACCTGTTGTGAATCAGGACACACAAATATTTCGAATTCCCAGCATTCCCACGCGATTAACGTATCGACTGCAGTATTTGATACGCCTTTTAACCCACGATAAGTCGCGTTAAAATAATTACGTTAAAGATCGCGTGTTAGATTTGATCTAACAATTACTGCTTTTAACAAAACTAAAGTAATGCTTAAACTTTTTATTTTTAAACAAAGATAATTAGAACAACGAATATAATGACAAAGTTAAATCAACATTTCTTGATCGGAATCTTCTCCATGGGCGGAGCAGGAGGTGCACGTGGATATGCTTGTCATGGTATGCTCCTTGCAAATTGGAAATTCACATGTTCCACAACGATGCATGTTTTTTTCCTAATAGGGCAATACCTACATCGCATTTTTGTCTGTACATTTTGGGATGCCGTGGCGGTCACATTTAAATTATTTCCAGTGACTGTTGATATTTTTCTTCGAAGAGTTAGGGGTAATGTTGGGATTGATGCACGGCGTGTTAGATGGGAAAGTGTCAGCTGCTTTGAGAGATCCACTATGTACTGTCTTCTTGTTGTAATAACACCTGTATTAGCTTTGCAAATTATTTGCCCATTTATTGGTGCTATGTTCAACAACGTGGAGAATACGGTTAATGGCCAGCGCTTGCTTTTTCTTTTGACGCAATACTCAGACTTCAGTCAATCCACCACGTCCACACCACCTTTAGTCAGGTTGTAAAATGTGATTACTTCAGGTTTTTTGGCTTCATTGCTAGCTGGATCAATTGTGCCATCATCATGAAGTGTTGAAAGCATTAAAACGTTCCTGTTTCTTGCGGCATATATGAAACCAGAAGACAATTATTGTTACAATCTTTACCGTAAGCAAAAATACTAGACTTGACTGGCCGGTTTTTTATATTGATCAATTCTGGTGGAATTTCTCGTTTATTTTTGCGCAATGTGACAACTATTGTAAGTTTATGATTGGCAAGCAAATCATTGGCAAGAGGTATTAAAGTGAAATAGTTGTCCATAGTGATGTTCCTACCTGATTTATCTATAGTGGATATTAGTATCTTCACCACGCTAACTGCAACATTGGACAACGAAAAGGCCCATCAGGCTGTTTGCCAGGATATATTTCCATGTTATGTGTGTACAATGTTTTCGAATCAACTAGCTGTAAATCTTTATTCCGTACTTCGCAGGCTTGTTTGCAATATACTGCCTGAAGCGTAACCTCCCACGAAATGCTTCAAGCATTTAATCGATTGTTACATACTCTCCAACACTATAATTATTGGAGCACCTTTTGACAAAATCTTCAAAAATTTTTCGAATTGGCGCAAAATTGTCATATTTAGCTATTTCTTTTCTTGTGGTTGCATATCAAACCTCAGACTTCTCATAAGTAAGTGAAATCTTCTTTGGGACTTAACGGTAGCAAAATAATCAGGTGCCATTCAACCAGTACTCCATAGGTTAGTAATGTTGACATATTGGCTTTTCATAACTTCTGCCATATACAATACTCCTAAGAGAGCATGCATTTCTATAAAATCAGTTGGTTGACAGTCTCTTTCTCGCTGGTAAGACTCCCGTAATTGAGAAAGCTTTTGGTTCGTATAAAGTACAATTTCATGAATAACATCGTCAGGAAAAACAATTTCCAACTGTCTAGTGGAGTCCGGGCTTTTTTCGCAACTCTCTTGACACCTGCAAGCTGCACTATCAGATTATGTGCACGTGTTTTCGTTCAAGGTAAATCGGGTTTATGCTTCAGCCATTCAGTCCTATCCTTTTCTACAAAAATAGGTACTCTATGTTGATTTTCAATTAAATGCACAGTCGAATCTATGTCAGCAATGAGGGAACCGTTGCTCTCTGAATCCGATTGATTTGTATCCGTACCGAGATCCGTACCATGTACACTATGCTCAGAAGAAACGCCATTACTATTTTCATTTTCATTTTTACTGTCAGAGTCTATTTCACGATCAGAGTCTACCTCATTGTACCATTTTGAAAATTGTTGTTCTTGTTTGATATTCATTTTGAACACTTTACTTTGCAATAGTTGTGAGAACTTGTTACAAAAAATCTATTTTGTAAACAGAAAACACGCACGCAATTGGTCGCGCCGTTAGATTTCTCCTAACAATCTGCCACCGCGTATTGGTCGTGCGTTAGGTTCATACTTACAAGTGTGCATAACTCGGATGTGGCTTGAGCCTTCCCCTTCCACCTACACCAATATGTTGACGAAGACCTACTAGAGAAACTCCTGGACGGCGGCCAGAGTTAAATGCTTTATTAATATTTTATACGCAAAATATAAAAAATGTTAGATAAAATCCAACAACGCGACCGATACCTGGTTAATAGCCGTAGATATCAATAACGTGTCGTCGGCGTATCTTATTAGGCTGAATCCCAGTAGCAGCCTCGCTCTGAACATAGTGTCGTACGCGATCCTCCAATATACCGCTAGGTACGGCTTCCGTGTGGACATCCGCGTTCTACCAGTCTCCTCGCGCAGGTACAACTGACAGACGAGGATACGTTTGTCAGTTGCACCTGCGCGTCCTGTCCTTGAAGTAGCTTCCGGCGATGTGAATTAAATTCCGAAGTAGTCGGGGTCTCCGCATCTCCCATCTTATCGTCGTTACCGAAGCGCTCTCGAAAACTTCCGGATGTCGAGCGATAAGACGGCGCAGTAACACCCCCTCACCTTAACATGATGTTCTATATGCGTTGCTATTATTCTGTCCAGGACTTTTCTTATAACCGGAAGTAAACAAATCGGTGGGTACGTTTTCGAGTCCGTGGCACCGCTTTTACCCGCTTGCGGAATAAATCGCATAGTTTGTAGGTTTCACAATACATTCAGTTCCCACAGTTCCGGTGTCTCGCACGCCTGCCTTATTTCTCGGCGGACCGGCTAGTCGCTGTTGCGGTCCTCGAAAATTACCTTTAAGAGTTTTCGCCGGATACAGTCGGCGACCGTATTCCCTGTGTGCGAGTGAAGCCCGCACCCCTATACGCTTATGCACTAAGGCCGCGTCATTTCCGATGACGGAGTTTGTTGTCTTTGTTACCGGAAGTCGCGCGCCTATACTCGAGTGAAGCCCGTGCTCTTAACTCTATTTACATAAGTCGACAATTTTCCTTTACACAAAATGCGTCGGCTGCATGCAAGTGAAGCTTGTGTCAGCTCAAACATACTTAAGCACTAGCACTTTTCCGTCATTTTCGTAGGATAAACACTGTTACTCGCAGTCACTAGCACTAACACCGTCTTTCCCCACGCCGCTCCGACTCCGTAGCTGCTCCAGTGGTCCTTATCCACTACTCCTTCCCTTCGAGTCGCTGCCCTCGAAAAATCGCAGCCGCCCACCTTGCCTGAAACGATCCCGTGGATGGACTTTCATTCGCCCATTGTTTCCTTATGGGCGAAATCCGGTAGATGATGCAGAGCACGCGACAACCTGCGACTTCCTCAACTGCGCCCCACCCACAGCAACCATTAGCAAGACGTTTACGTTGGTTATCGGGTTTCCGTCTGTCTCCCCCTCTCTTCCGAGGCGGAGGTCTTTAACCTAATTTGCGTGCGACGTTAGTAAACATTTCCCGCACGCGCGTCCGCCACTGTCACATCCGGGTTTTTATTCGTCATATCCGGTTCGTTGCCGCAATTTGATAGTATCATAATCGTACCTTGTTACCTATATGGATTCGCCAATCCGCGCTCTGGTTCTGAGTTCATAACACCACACCGATTCCCCGGTCAAGTTCGACAGCCAACACAATCCCATCCAAACAATCGCGTGTTTGTCAATCTGCTGATATTCTCTTCCGTTGTACAATCGATCAGGATGTGTATAGCATTCCCGGTGGCATGCGCGCACTCCTTGTTGTTATGTCTGCCGAATCTCGTTAAGTAGGCACCCGTCCTACAGTGTCACGTGATGAGCTCGACTGTAAAGGGGACAGATTGTAATATTTTGCGTAGGTCCGGTATAAAGTTTGTGGTTAACCGGACGGTGTTTGCGTTGGCCCATATCACCTGCCATTTCCGCGTCAATTCGCGCGCGAGTTTATTAACCGTTGCCATCAGGATCTTCTCGTAAAAGACCCGTGCTCCGTGATCTCTACTTGCTTCTTTTGCGAGACGGTCCGCTCTCTCGTTGCCTGGGTTTCCGACGTGTGCTTTAATTCAGTGTAATGTGATGTTAAGGACTACTACGGCTTCCTTCCGAAATGTGTAGGCCCACATTTTGGTGGTCAATTCCGTCGGTTTCGAGACCCCGTGATTGATAGTCGGCCCGAGAGTCGGTCAGTAGTGTCGTATGATGTGCTTTATGGACTCGTTTATTCCTGCCATCTCCCATTGGAAGTTGTTACATCCGTCGCCTAACTTTAGTTTCGCGCTGGTTGTCTATTTTTCGTTTTAAAATACCGCGAATGCCGCAACTGCCCCATTTTCCGAGACCGTTCCGTCCGTGTAATATCTGATGTCAGCAAGATGAAATTATTAGTGAACTGAAGGTCGAGGTCGCTAATTTAAAAGCTGCAAATGCTTCATGTGTGGATAAATGTGATACGCTCGAACAATAGATTCGGCGTAATTCTTTAAGAGTCTATGGTGTGTCAGAGTGCGAAAACTAGGATGTATTGAAAAGCATTATAACTCTGTTTAATAAAAAAATGAACATTAATTTCAATGGAGAAAACATCTATCGAGCTCATCTCATCGGCAAACGGAATAGCAATAAAAATTCATCGAGAGAAGTCATTGATAAGCCAATTATAATCACCCAAACAACTGCAACCCTTCTAGATTTGGTTTCCATTCCCAACACGCAACTGGTTACTCGCGTTGACGTGGTCGGCGTTGAGAATATTGCTGATCACGAGCTGGTGTCATCTGAGTTGATCCTTAAAAAACCACAGAACAGTACTTTTCGTACCTACAGACAATACAAGAATATAGATCCTGAATCATATATGATAGACCTTTTAGTACTACTCTTATCTGAGTTGTA
The DNA here is from genome assembly GCA_036346205.1 of Vesta saturnalis. NCBI lineage: Eukaryota > Metazoa > Arthropoda > Insecta > Coleoptera > Lampyridae > Vesta > Vesta saturnalis. The sequence continues at coordinate 1,476,887 of JARFJB010001497.1, read as the reverse complement.
TTACATGCCTGGCATTAATGATAAGGTAGGTGTTTTCACCACGTGTCTGACATCCTTGGTAGATAACCGTTCACCTCTAATATGTTGACATTTTACAAAGAAAACCGCGCCGTGGCTGACTGTTACGATACGTAAGATGATAGCGTTAAGATCGGCCGCTTTTAGAACGTATAGTCAGAGCAAGAGGCAAGATCATAGATTTTATTACAATCATTTACGTAAGTTAACATCTAAAGCTGTAAATCGTAAAAAATATCAATGCAACTTAACGGTATCTAGGATGCCACATGATAAGGTCATATTTTGTAAACAAGTCAGATAGATTACCAGAGTTTGTAAAAGCATAGTCTTCCTATTACTAATGGTTTTCCTTTTCGCGAACTACTGACTCGAATATTTTGAACGCCATAAGTTCTGTTAGCACTGTAGCAGAGGATTGTGATTGTTTAAATATATCCGCATTGAAACTTAGTTGTCCTTACATTATTCCATTTCTCGTTAATATTGTCAACACTTGCTTGTTCGACGGTGTTTATCCAGATTTGTGGAAACAAGCTATTATGCATCCATTAGATAAAATTTTTATGCAGTTAGGCTTGAAAGACTTACAACCTATCAGTATATTACGCGTGTGTTCAAAATTGTTAGAAAAAATTTCTATTCGTTGAAGTAAATGAAATACTTCATACATGGCAATTGGAGTTTCAAAACTGCATTAACTACTCTACTTGATGATATGGTCGAAGATACTGATAATATGTTAACTCTAGTAGCATATATAGATTTTTCTAAAGCCTTCGATACCTTCAATCATGACATGTTAATAGCCTTGCTTAAATTCATTGGTTTGGATGACACGGCAATAAGCTTTTTTGAGTACATCAAAGGTAGATCCCAAGGGGTTATGTTAAATAATGACTTATCTGATTCAATATTGGCCCATTATTATATGCTATTCATATATCCCAGTTTAGTTCTCCCTTAGAATATTGCAATCATTTCTACCTGATCTCTACTTGCTTCTTTTGCGGGACAGTCTGATGTTAACGACTACTGGGGCTTCCTTCATCCGCCTCCACATTTCGGCGGTCAATTCTGTCGGTTTCGTAACCCCTGTGGTTGATTGTAGTGCGGCACGCGAATTTTGCTAATAACTAAGGCGGCTTCTGTCGAAACCATTTTAAAAGTCACCGCTGCTTTGACGGCCAGAGTCCTTTGCGCGCTGAGCAGCTTTTTCTTTCTCTTACTTTAACGTCGTTACCCCAAATCTCGGCCCGTAAAGCATCGCGAGTTGTATCGCGCCCTTGTAAGTAATCGTTAGTACCGGTCCCTTAATACCCCAAGTTATCTTTTCCACCGCTCCTATCCTGTTTCCTAGATGCCTAACTTTCCCCGTTACGTGATTTACGTGTTCAGTCCAATTTAATATATTATCTACCAGAACGCCTAAATACCTAATGTATTATTTGTACGCGACCCTATCCGTAAGTTTAAACGACGGTTTCTGTTGTTGCGGTCGTTTTCCGTAAAATACGTCTGGAGATTTTAACGCATTGAATTATAGTTTGCATTCGCGGCCCCAATTAAACAGTTTTTGTAGTGCTTCACTTGTTTTACATTTAAGTACCTTGTATTGCATGGTCCTTGTGACTAATAGGGTGTCGTCTGCATATCCGATGATCGAACATTCTTCTGGCAGTCGGACTCTAAGAATGTGTCGTATAGTATATTCCAGTAAACGGGTCCTGTGCATCTTCCATATGGGCACCCGCGTTCGACGTCTCTTATAACGGTTTCGTTCGTAAGTAGTACCTGCGATTTCCTTTCGGAAAGTATCTCCTGTGTATATTAAATCAGATTCCGTGGAAACTCGCGGTGCTACATTTACCAACCTATCGTTGGAATCCAGGCGTTGTCGAACGCGCTCTTAATCTCAAGCGGCACTGCTACACAGTAATCGCACTTCGCTATTGCTCTTTTAATTTCCGTAACTACTCTTCTAATTGCCGAGACGGTAGTTATGCCTTCGCTAAAGCCATACTGCCGCGAGTGGAATCCGCCGTTTTGTATTATCGCATATTCGATCCTATTTAGGGCTTACGCGATTACCGGTAGTAAACATATGGAATGGTACGTTTTCAGATAAATCCTGTCATTCTTTCCGGGCTTCGAAATAAATCTTACTGTTTGAATTTTCCAGCACCTCGGGAATGCCCTTCTATTTAGACAGGTATTAAACAGGTCGGTGCATGCTCCCGGTGCACATTAGAGCCCTCTTAATGCTGTGTATGTTGTAATGTCGTCGTGCCCCGGTGCTTTTTCATTGCACATTCGCCGCAGTGATCTCTTCTAATCTCCGCGAGTGTTATATTTCTGTAATTTCTCCGCAGTTCCGCTCGTGCGGTACACTTCCCTGATTGTCCTATGAATTTTCGAATCGTCGGACGCGCAGTGTTTTGGAAACAAGACTCTTAGTAGTTCCGTCGCGGTTTTTGAACCACGACCGTTATTGTGCCGTTTTCCCTTTTTACGGTGTTTATTCCGTGCCTGCCTCCGTAATTACCTTGGACTACTTTGTACGTCGTTCCCCATAGATCTTTTCCGGAATTTTGCGTGCAATATTCCCCTGTGGGGTTACCGGTGAAAGGCTTTCCAATCTTCTGGCGTGCTTTGTAAGCTGTCGATCGACCTGACTATGTCGCTCACTTGCTCCCGGCATCCGTTCGCGACGACACCACCACTGGTGACTCGTGGCTCGGAAGTGATCGAACGGCGACTGGCGTTGGTCTCCCCTACTTGGATAGCCCCGATGTATAATTAACTCCTATGTTGACGGAGCTCCAATGCACACTTAGCTCCGATGTAGGAAAAACTCCGGTATAAGCTCAGTTCCGATGTACGTGAAGGTCCGATGCACATTTGACTCCGATGTAGGGATATATTCGATGTATAGTTATCACCGAGGTAGGCGAAGCTCCTATGCAATTTAGATATACATAATGCTATCAAAGTAACTATAATAATTCTTCAATGACTATCCGTCAGAATTGATACTTCCAACTGAACATTTTCTGCTAAAGCTTTCACACGATTTAATTTTTCAAATGTTTGTCGGTAAAATCTTATAACGTGGCATATAGCTCTTCATAAGTGCGTTGTTTTTTGATAATTTTCTTTTATTTAAATAAGTTATTAATCAATTCGTTATGGTTAGTGGTGTGTGGTGCCATTTTGATACAATTAAGATAAATAGATTATAATTCAAAATTTCCTGACAAAAACTAAAAATGTTTTAACTACGAATTTCGATGGATATTACTGTTCCACAGATAATATTACATTATTTCATACTATGTTTTTCTTTGACTGCAGGTTCCAAGTTTAATGTTACTTTCGCTAATATATTTAATCTTAATTTCAATATATCCTAAAAGTGGGCAATTAAAGTCGGGAGGGCTAATATAATCACTATAGTTTTTATTATTAGCCTTCAGTTAAATAAAAGTGAAATTACAAATTAGAATAGTTATCACAATTAACCACAATAATAACACAGATTTGATTAGTTTAAAGTCATAATAATATATGACTAGAAACCTAAATTAATGAGTATGCAATTTGTAAGTGGGCCACGTAAAGGTAAGCGAACAAATTCTACGGCTAGCTCTTCGGTATTACGGCCAATTACTACAGGAAACGGTTTTAAGATGTTTCATTTGAGGAGTGCCATTTTCTAAATATGGAAGTCCAGTATATATTTTGTTCTCTATATCTTGGGCGGGTTTCGGTGAATCATTAATTGTTGTGGGTAGATTGCTGTTAAGATGTCGCATAGCAAGGTTTTCAATTTTTGTTGCGTTGTTTGGGATTTGATGACGTTAGTAGTCGTATCGAAAGGAGAAAAGAAGATAAATGTGGTACAAGCAAAGCTGTCTTCGATGGAATTTTTCACATTGACAGCAGTATGACGCGATGGGAAAATGTAACAATGTAACAATAGACGAAACACACATACTATTCAATGCGGAAACGTACGTCGAAACTCAACCGAATCGACCATATCATCCATTGTCTTAAAGAAATGTTCCCCCGAACTAGTACCAGTCCTATCTAAGCTCCATACGATCTCTATGTCTTCTGGGGAATTCTCTTCATCATGGAAGTTAGCAAATGTTCAACCTATTCCCAAAAAAGGGTGATAAGACCGATCCCTCAAACTACCGACCAATTGCCATCACTTCCATTTTGTCTAAAATCATGGAAAAAGCCATCAATCAGCAACTGCTCACGTTCCTTGAAACTAACAAACTCCTTAGTGACCACCAATGTGGGTTTGGGCAAAGTCGTTCAACAGGCGATCTTCTTTCATGTGTGACGTAGGTTTGGAATAATACAGTAGAGCAGTCCGGTGATACAGTTGTAGTCGCTTTGGACATCTCAAAGGAATTTGACCAAGTTTGGCATAAGTGTTTACTTGCCAAATTCACCTCGTTTGGGTTAAATGATACGCTCATCAACTGGGTTTCTATTTTCCTTGATAAAAGACGAATACGTGTCGTAGTTGATGGCTTTTTTTCAAAAAGAAGTTAGCATTAACGCGGGCGTTCCACAAGGATCCGTTATAGCGCCTACACTTTTCTGGTGTACATAAATGACCTTATTTATTCAACAACTAGCCCCATCCATTGCTTTGCTCACGATAGCACTCTTCACTGTAGTTCATCTCAGTCTACTCATAGAGATAATCCACCTTCTATGTCAAATCAAGAAATTAAAGCAGAAATGGCAAATTCAATCAACAAAGACATTTAACGTATTCTCGAATGGGGAAGCAATAATCTAGTTAAACTTTATGCTAACAAAACTCAATGTTGCCTTATGTCCGCCAAAAAAGATCGATCATTTCCTGTTGTAAGTATGAATGGTTCAGTTCTTAAGTTTTCAGACTCTATTACTCTGTTGGGTATGACTGTATCTTCAAATCTCTCATGGGTTGACCATCTTCTGTCAGCTACCAAAACAGCTGCTTGTAAAATAGGCTTTTTGTACAGATCTAAGCAGTACTTTACCTCTCGACAACTCCTTCTGCTGTATAAGGCCCAAATTCGGCTTCATCTGGAATATAATTCTCACCTCTGGGTTAGTACTCCCCAATACGCTCTCGATATCGTTGATCATATTCAAAAGAAAGCGATTAGGCTTATAAATGACCCGTCCTTAACTTCTCACATACAGTCCCTTGAGCATAGAAGGATGGTTTCAGTTCTTTCTTTGAATTATCGTTATTACAACGGCTATTGTGCTGCTGAATTATATTCTTTGATACCATCTCGGACTATCTTTGCAAGAAACACTCGGTTCGCTCATTCACATCACTTATGGTATGAGAAAATTTAAGGTAGCTGTTCATAGGCATCTATTGGCAATTCATTATCCCTCTGTCCATCCTCCTAAGTGTTCCTGAGTGCTTTAGCACGATAGGCCTAATTTAGCCTGTTCAGGTCCACAATCATAAAGAATATATATATATATATATATATATATATATATATATATATATATATATATATATATATATATATATATATATATATATATAAGATAAGGTTAAACTGAGAATGGTATTTATTCTCTTAGTAAATTATAAAATAATGTTATGTTGTATTACAAGTGAGATAAATGCATCTTTATACGCGAGTGGGAAGTGTGACCCATGAGAATGTATTAGCACGAGTGTGGGACAATTCTCACGAGTTTCAGAGTGGTATTTCGCTCACGTATGGTATTCTACATTTTATTTTACGAGTGCATTCAAAAAATTAATTTCATTCAAACAAATACATAATAGTCCATAAAACTTGTATCGCCATATGTATCACTATTTGTAGTTACCAACGGTTGTTACAGTTACAAAATAAACAGTTTGTTATTTTAAAATACTGATCTTTTTTGGGATTTTTAATGGTGTACTTTAAATTATACAATCTAAACGTTTCGATAACACTTACAGTTATCTTCGTCAGTAGTAATGTTTGTTAAAAATTGTTAAAGATGTAGTAAACAATTTTGTCAAATTTGAAAAATTCAAACATAAACATAAGCCTGCTATTAATATAACAGTTTGAGAAACGTATAAGCCAACTATAAAATTGTAGTAAAGAATAACTAGGTCATTAAAATTAAACATTGTTAAACTGCCTCAAAGATGACAAACCAGAACACTCTCTACGACGAAAGCTAACAATGAAATTTGCCAGCCAAAAAACACATTTAACAAAATTTAATCGAGTTATGATGTAAGTGTAAAGTTGTGAAAAACTTCAATTTTAAAATGATAGAAGCATTCACAAATCCAAACATTACATCAAATAAAATAACCCAGTTAAATCTAACAAAGAGATATCTTTATCAATAATTGGAAGTGTTATTAACAATGAAAAGCACAATGCAGAACGTTCTTTGTAATTTTTAATTTCAATTTAATTTCAACTACTTATGTTAAATTATAGTGCTGTGGAAATTTAACGTATAATTGGTAAAGAATTTGCTTCAAGGTCTAGGAAAAACACAGCAAAAAACCTAGACATAACAAAAGTTGAAAACAAATTAAAATCAAGGCGTATCATTATGCTCTTTTTTAATTATAAGATGCCAAAACCTATTTAAACGGAGATTTTCTTCTTGTCTATTAAAATTATTCGGGTGTTTATATATTTCAATAGCTTCACGTTGTAAACGAACATAATAATGGGTTTGTCTTGACAATATTTTCATATTGTCAAATTGAATGTCATGATTTACATTATTCAGGGCATGGTCAGCCACAGCAGACCTCTCTGGTTGACCCAATCTACAAAATCTCATATGTTCTTTGCGTCTTGTATCAAAGCTACGTTTTGTGGTCCCGATGTATACTTTTCCACATGAACAAGATAACTTATACACTCCGGAAGATGATAAAGGGTTTGACACATCGTTAGGTGATCTTAAATGTTCTTTAATTTTTCTTGTAGGTTTAAAATAGTCCTAATGCCATATTTGATTAGGATTTTTCAATTCTATTTGTAACATTAGCTATAAAAGGAAGAAAAGCAGTACCAACATTAAGAACTGGTTTTTCTCTAAGGTTACGCCTAGAAGGTGTAATAACATTATTAATATCTGTAAGTGAATATCCATTATATTGTAAGGATTTTCTTAAATATTTATATTCATCATTCAAAAATTCAGGGTCACAAATTCGTTTTGCTCGATCTACTAAAGATTTAATTACACTAATTTTTTGACGTGGATGGTGGTTGGATAATTTATGAAGGTATCTATCAGTGTGTGTCGGCTTTCTATTTGTAACATTAGCTGTAAAAGGAAGAAAAGCAGTACCAACATTAAGAACTGGTTTTTCTTTAAGGTTACGCCTAGAAGATGTAATAACATTATTAATATCTGTAAGTGAATATCCATTATCTTGTAAGGATTTTCTTAAATATTTATATTCATCATTCAAAAATTCAGGGTCACAAATTCGTTTTGCTCGATCTACTAAAGATTTAATTACACTAATTTTTTGACGTGGATGGTGGTTGGATAATTTATGAAGGTATCTATCAGTGTGTGTCGGCTTTCTGTAAACCTTAAAAGATAGTGAATTATTATTTTTAGATATTAATATGTCAAGAAATGGTAAACTTCCATTAGTTTCTTTTTCCATGGTAAACTGAATACTAGGATGTATACCATTTATAAAAACCAAAAACTCATGCAGTGCTTCTTCTCCATGTCTCCAAATAACAAATGTGTCATCTACATATCTATACCAAACTGAAGGTTTTTTAGGTGTATTTTGTAACGTTAATGTTTCAAATTTTCCATATAAAATTAGCTATAACAGGACTAAGGGACTACCCATTGCTACACCTTCAATTTGTTCATAAAATTTACTATTCCACTGAAAATAAGTTGTAGTAAGACAGTGCTGAAAGAGAATGGTTATGTCCTTTGGAAAAAGATGATCTATGTATTCTATAGTTTCTTTTAGAGGTACTTTTGTAAAAAGTGAAATAACATCAAAACTAACCATTATATCACCCTCTTCAATTTTGAAACTATGCGTTTTTTCAACAAAGTCGGCAGAATTTTTAATGTAATGGGGTGTTTTTCCTATATGAGGTTGTAATAACAATGTAAGATGTTTTGCAAGGTTATATGTAGGAGAACCAATTGCACTAACAATAGGCCTTAAAGAAATATTAGGTTTATGAATTTTTGGTAAACCATATAGTTTTGGTGAAATAGCTTCAGAGTTAGATAGTTTCTTCTTTATTTCTTCAGGAATAGATGATAACTTAATCAGCTCTTTTTTTTTAAAAGAAACTTTTTTGTTGGATCTTTTGGTATTTCACGATAAGTTTCTGGTCCCAACAATTGTTCTATCTTAGTGTTATAATCGTTCATATTTAATATAACAGTTGCATTACCTTTATCTGATTTTAATATTATAATACTTTCATTGCGTTTAAGATCAAGTAAAGCATGTCGTTGACGAAATAATAATTCACTATCTTTTAAGGTTTACAGAAAGCCGACACACACTGATAGATACCTTCATAAATTATCCAACCACCATCCACGTCAAAAAATTAGTGTAATTAAATCTTTAGTAGATCGAGCAAAACGAATTTGTGACCCTGAATTTTTGAATGATGAATATAAATATTTAAGAAAATCCTTACAAGATAATGGATATTGACTTACAGATATTAATAATGTTATTACACCTTCTAGGCGTAACCTTAAAGAAAAACCAGTTCTTAATGTTGGTACTGATTTTCTTCCTTTTATAGCTAATGTTACAAATAGAATTGAAAAAATCCTGATCAAATATGGCATTAGGACTATTTTTAAACCTACAAGAAAAATTAAAGAACATTTAAGATCACCTAAAGATGTGTCAAACCCTTTATCATCTTCCGGAGTGTATAAGTTATCTTGTTCATGTGGAAAAGCATACATCGGGACCACAAAACGTAGCTTTGATACAAGACGCAAAGAACATATGAGATTTTGTAGATTGGGTCAACCAGAGAGGTCTGCTGTGGCTGGCCATGCCCTGAATAATCTAAATCATGACATTCAATTTGACAATATGAAAATATTGTCAAGACAAACCCATTATTATGTTCGTTTGCAACGTGAAGCTATTGAAATATATAAACACCGAATAATTTTAATAGACAAGAAGAAAATCTCCGTTTAAATAGGTTTTGGCATCTTATAATTAAAAAGAGCATAATGATACGCCTTGATTTTAATTTGTTTTCAACTTTTGGCATGTCTAGGTTTTTGCTGTGTTTTCCTAGACCTTGAAGCAAATGCTTTACCAATTATATGTTAAATTTCCACAGCACTATAATTTAACATAAGTAGTTGAAATTAAATTGAAATTAAAAATTACAAAGAACGTTCTGCATTGTGCTTTTCATTGTTAATAACACTTCCAATTATTGATAAAGATATCTCTTTGTTAGATTTAACTGGGTTATTTTATTTGATGTAATGTTTGGATTTGTGAATGCTTCTATCATTTTAAAATTGAAGTTTTTCACAACTTTACACTTACATCATAACTCGATTAAATTTTGTTAAATGTGTTTTTTGGCTGGCAAATTTCATTGTTAGCTTTCGTCGTAGAGAGTGTTCTGGTTTGTCATCTTTGAGGCAGTTTAACAATGTTTAATTTTAATGACCTAGTTATTCTTTACTAAAAAATTTTATAGTGGGCTTTATGTTTCCCAAACTGTTATACTAATAGCAGGCTTATGTTTATGTTTTAATTTTTCAAATTTGACAAAATTGTTTACTACGTCTTTAACAATTTTTAACAAACATTACTACTGACGAAGATAACTGTAAGTGTTATCGAAACGTTTAGATTGTATAATTTAAAGTACACCATTAAAAAATCCCAAAAAAGATAAGTATTTTATTATGAGTGTTAATGGTGAAAGTTTACATTTTCAGTTTGTTATTTTGTTGTCATTGATTTAATCGAAATTAATAAAAATGAATTTTAATTACAACTGACAACAACTATCAAACTTATTCACTTGTGACCACTTTAGCTCACTTATGAATAATATTTGATTTCTGTCACCCAAAACAATAGTCTAACGTACCTCAATAATTAGACCTGTAAGTTAAAAATGTTAAGGCTTTATATAAACAGAAAAATAATTATGGAGTTGAATAGATACTGCTGGCACCAGCAAACAGTTAATCCTCACGAATCCTCTGTCTAGGAAATTTGGTCCCTTATAGAAACAATTGCTTATAATTGTTAATTTATTGTCAATGGGCGTTGATAAACAAAAATGATGACCTGGGTTAAACATTTGGGAACATAACGGCGATATTTAACCACTCTTGAGGATGATTTTATTTAGGTGTCAAAACAAAAAAACAGTTTTCTGTGAAACTTGAAGTCAATGAGAATTTGGTGATTAGTTTTCAACTAATTAACGAAAAAAAGCATCGATTTTATGGATATTATTCAACAGGTAAGCGAATTATTATTAGTTAAACAAGTTTGGCCTAATTTTGGTTAGTTATTAGAGGAGTACGTTATAAAATCGATGTTCTCTTATATTACAAATTCGTTTGTAAGATTACAATAGTATGGAAAGCTTTTGTCTTTAATGAAGGATTGAAATCTTGGAATATTGGCGTTTTATTATAGTTAGCCGGTTGGCTATATATATATATATATATATATATATATATATATATATATATATATATATATATATATATATATATATATATATATATAATATTGAAAGAGTTTTAAATCAAAGCGACTCTTATCACTAAGTCCCTTTCGAAGAAACGTAATTTCTTGGGTATTCTGTTACTTTAGATATAATATAGGTTATTTATTCTAAAGAATTAAACGTTGTGGTTTTCGGGGAAACAATTTCATATTAAAGATAAAATTAAAGAATTTTTTTGAAATAACTGGAAGAAACATTGATCTTTATGAATAATGAAATAAGCGGTAAAATAAAATACGCGTTTGGTGTATACGGGATAAGTGTCGATGTTTTGTGTAAATGCATGCAATTATTCCTGTAACAAGCAAATGTTCGAGGAACAACTTAGGGCCTTTCGCCTAAGTTAACAAGGGGTTGAGCTTGTGGTTTACACCTATACCTCGGAAGAGTAGAAAGTTTTGAGTCGTTTGGTTTTCACTGATAACTCGCGAGAGGCAAGGGTCCGCTACACGTTAGTTAACTAATGCATTAATGGAAGGAACAAAAATACATGGTTTGAGAATCTGCAAATTTCTTTTTAGGTAGGTTTTTGTTGGAAGCGGCATGTAATTTGTATGTATGTGTCGGTAACACAGTTTGGACATCTGGAGGCGGGTGAATGGGCATTGTTGGTGTAACATAATTGCGGACTCGTGTGTTTCTGGTATATCTGGTTAACGGTCAGCACTGCTGGATCAGAATAGACCGTCGATAGCGATCTAATGACAGTGTCCGAGCTTTCAGGTCTTTGCGGAGGTTTTTATAGACACGGGACGTGGACCGGGAGAGTGTTTTGGAAATTGGATTAGTAGGAGTTAGAAATGGTGGGATCGATGCGCAGTTGAGGGAACTTGGCATGTAAGAAAACAATTGCGGGGACTGATACGAAATAATTAAGGAAAATTAGGGTTTTTGGGATAAGGATCTGAATCAATACAAGTGTGACAGATAACTTTGCTGAGACTTAACTTTAATTTATTACCCTTATAAGTTGGGAAATTATGTTTGTTTATTACTAATTATACGAACAGCGTTCAATAGAATAATATCACAATGAAAACTACTTTAGTTCATGTTGAAAAACTTGTTTCCATCAGCATAACAGCCATCGGTTTAAGGTTCCTGATAGCGTAAACTTTCAGCGCGAGATAAATGTCAGGTTAAGTGTTTAGTGTATAAAGCAAGGTGCATATCAGCATATTCCACGAAAACTATCCCGTTTTAGAGAATTACAAGTACAAACTGATAGATTTCAAACGAAATTTGAATTATATTAAGAAAGTTTGTATCAAAACACGAATTAGACCACAAGAAAAACAATTAAAAATAACAAACCTATAAACTGCGTTTTAGATAGCAAAAATTACCAAAACAAAATAATTACAAAGAGCTCATAAATCATTATACCATTTAAACTTTGTAAATTCTAGTTCTTTGAAAGTAGCTAAGAGATAAAGGGGAGGAGGTAAAACCATTTTATCCTTGCTCATCTTCCAAGAAGAACAGACTTGTACCTACAAATCTAATCACAGTATCTATGTTGAGGTTAAAAAGAAATTACAGTAAATGATTTCGATCAAAAATGAGAATGCTGAGCTCTCATAAATTTGTCCCTGATTTTTGATAATAGCCTTAATTCATCACGGGATTTTTATTTACATTTTCGTCGAATAACCCAGGATACGGTGTACCGAACCTATTCACTCAAATATTCAGATATCACAGGCACATCTGTATCAAAAGTGACTCAACCCCATGACGCTTTACAAAAGTATAGCCCTTAAATAAATGTTGGATGTAGGTGATTTCATGCAACCTTGCACCTCTCTCATCATTAAGCCATTATTATTGTTATCATTTTTATTATTTTTGTTTAATGATATACGTGTTATTATAAATTCGTTGTCTTGTATTGTTTAAAATTTATGTATGAATTTAATTACAGCTCAATTATAGTTTCCCACCCATTCATCGTTTGATCACACATTGCTGATTGGTTCCCATTGTAGGACAGTGGTACTTTATAATTCAATATCCGGCATAGCCTTCCTGATAAATATCTATATTTGATTTAATTTAAAAATAAAATTTTGCATTGCAGTTTTTGTAAACGGATGGTAAGTATATATAAACAATTTGCCAAATCGAAACTTTACTTCAAAAAATGTATCCAATCTTATTGGTCTTCGTTGTGTTAGCAAACACTAATGCGCTGTTTTTACGTAAGTGTACTTATTTAACCATCGTAATTTAACGATTATTTTCAGCGAGTCACATACGAAAGTGTGATTTAAATGACCCAAATCTAAACCAGTGCCTGGTAAAAGTTGCGAACTCCATAAAACCATATATTCGGAATGGAATACCAGAGATTGATTTTCCTTCACTTAATCCTTTTAGATATCTACATTTGTTGCATCATTAACAAATATATTTGTTGACGGATTATACAATTATGAAGTAACAAATATAGAGTATGTATTAATAAAATCTAACATTATTTAATACTTTTGAATGTTTTAGTTTTAACCAAAAGGAACGGTCATGTAGAGGTAATATTATTGTCCCATCTCTATCCGCAAGATCATTCTATGAAATTGATGGTAATATCGCAAATATAGAGCTAAAGGGTGCTGGATCGGGTAATTTGAATGCGACGGATATAGAATGTACATTTATAGTACAACGTACACGTGATTGTACTGACGCAGTTATTAAAGCTAGTATAAAAATGGATGATCTACGGGCAGACATAAGGGGTATTGCGAACGAAGGTAATTTACGATTCCCTCGTTTTTACAATAGTACATATTTTTTTTGCAGTGATAACGAATAGACTTATTAACAGTTTTTCTAAAATATTCGCCAAAGAAGTTTCCCCAATAGTTGAAAAGATTGTGGAGACTATTCTACAGATGTATGACAGAAAATGGTGCAGAAAAGACACCTTTATGGATTTACTTATAAATTCGCTTTAAATTAATTATACACGTTTGGGGTTTGGAAATTATCAGATATGGTAGTAAGATATCCAAGTCCCAACATTTGCTTTCTAATATAATTATCAGTAGATTTTAAACCAATCTTCTTTATTCCATTATATTTTCATTTTCTGTGTTACTAATAATTAAATCAAAATTTTTGTATATGTTACACATTATACTTAAAAAAATGTCCAAAAACAATAATTGCGTTATCTGTTTCCTAGGGATTTATCCAATATAGGCGCAATTGCACGATGTGCTATTCAACTTATAAATACCCGACTTCATAATATGGTTAGTCGAACCTTTGACATTAAATAAACATTTAAGAACATTAGTACTAGTTTTAAAAGCTACTTTGTACTCGTGTTCTTTTGTAATATGTGAGCTAAATTTTCTGATATTTTTCCAAAATATGAAATTGATATGTGTTCGTTTTTTTTTCGGTTCTATGTTAACTGGATAAATGATTTTGATGGATAATTTGTACTTTTGTAAATTAAAATGTAACCATGTTCTTGTGCAATTTGTTTTATAATTGATATTTCTTGATTAAAATTTGTTTGGTTTAATGGTAATGACATTGCAGTATGATTTGTATACAGGTAACTTACGTGTTCTATGGTGACATAAATCATTCGGAATTGTAGTGCCCGTATGTGTGAGTTTTCTCAATATGGAGAACGCAAAACTTGTTCTGTGTATTAATTTTCTTGTTTAATTTAAGAAGTGAATGGGTCTATTTATCCTTTCTTTGGTGGAACCCAAAAAACTCATAAATAAAATCTGATGAACTATAAAAATTTGCTAAAATATCGTCAAACTTGTATTGCATGTTTTGATAGTTCATCTGATAAGTTCATAAAGAGTTTGTACACAGAACGAGTTTGGATCCTCTATACCCAGAAGAGCTACACATACAGACTTTACAATTACAAACAAATCATGTCACCACAAAACACATAAGTTAGCTTTATATAGATCATTAGCACACAGCGCAATGTTACTACCATTATACCAAATAAATCTTAATAAAGAAATATCGATTATAGAACAAATTCCAGAACCAAGGGACATTTCTAGCATAATCGACACTGCAGTTAACAACAGGAACACAACATATATGAAAAGCACTTTTCCAGTTAACACAGAACTGATAAAAAATAAATACATATCAATTTCGTACTTTGGAAAGGTATAGGAAAAGGTAGCTTACATAATACCAAAGAACAAGAAGTATAAAGTAGCTTTCGAAACATTACGAACGCCTTTAAACGGTTATTTAATGCCAGAGGTTCTACTAAGGACATTTTAAAGTCTGGTATTTATAAATTGAACAGCAACTCCTGTAATTTTGTTTATATTGGACAAATATTTAGGAAGTTTGATATTGAATGCAAAGCACGTATTTGACACATGTGGCAAATCTAAACACATAGACAAATCAAGCTATACCAATCGTAAGTAAACTCAATACAATGTTAAATCTATACATTTTGTAACAAAAAGATAAACTAGATGTTTTGGAAGCATTCGAAATTTATAAACGTAAACAGAAGGTGTCTTTAATGAACGAACAAGTTAATCTTATTGACTCACCCTTAGCAGATATTTTAAATAAAGAATTATAATTAATACCAAGTTACTGTTTCACCTTGACTAGTTACCAAAACTACTTATTATATTACGTATTCAGTTTCTCTTGATAATAATACATCTTGTATTGAAACACATTGAAAAATACATATTATGGAATTCCACAAAGTAAGGCTAAATAATGCAAATTTCAAAAATGACATTACGATTACAAAAAAATATCACATATCGAAGCACACAGCTATAAACAGGACCTCCTAAACTAATTCGAAAATACGAAAGGATCGATGAAGTAACCTGAGCACTGGGACCCCTATTTGTGTAAGCCATGTACACTACTGACTCTCGTCTATAATTGGAGACTAACTGCACCACTCTCTAAACATAAACCTATTGGAATTTAAAGCAATAACTATAATTTGTCGTTGCTCTTCTTTGTATCAAAAATAAATTAAAACAGAATAAGCTGTTATATTCGTTAAATTAATTTGATAAACATTGTCAACGTTATATTGCAATTGTTCTAAGGAACAAGAATAATTGACATCTGTATCTTGCGCGGTAAATTATCTCCGTAAAACTCTCCCCTGAATATTCACCCCTAAAAACCTTGCTCATAGGTAGATTCGCCCCCACAATATTCTCCTCCGAAATGTTCAACCGGAAAATTCATCTTTGGAATATTTTCCCCCTTGAAGATCCGTGTCCGGAAAATTCGCCTTCAAATAAATTTGGCAAAGTTCGCTGAATTACCATAGAGATGTCTAAACATTTATCCTCTTAACATACTGACATAACGACAAAATTAAACCACTTCTTATACCTTTGACGTTTTACTTTATGTGTAAAATGACACTATAACCTCTATTTCGGGTAGTTCAACGCACTCTTTTAACAGATGGTTTAGAAAAATGTACTTAATCTAATTTACTGGATTACCAGGACAGATTTCGCTTAATATAACCATTACATACCTGATGCGATTTTTAATCGTCCGGATAAACAACTGCTCCTAAAATCTTCCTTAAGGTGGGCTTTAATTATGTAAACAGTGTAACTTAGGGGATGACACTATTTTACACCTTCCTGCAGCTTGCCCTTTTCCCGTTGGAGGGGACTACCTGCTAGTTAGACTGGTGAATAATACAGTGGTGTTACATGTATTATTTTTAGGTACGTTTAATATTCACACTTCTAGCAATAATTAATAGTAGATTAACTTACCGTAGATGTTATATTTTAATATAATATGCACAGTAAGTATTTTTACAAAAATACAGTCAAATTTCAGAGAACTTATAAAACTAAGAAATAGACTGTGAAAAACAAATACGTCGAAAAAGCATGTACAAATAATATGAATAAATATAAAAAATTAATCAGTGAACTCCCACTCACTCTAGAAATATCTTCTATTTTTATTAATAACTAAAGGATCTACCTCCGTTTCCAGTCTTGCTTCAAATAATTACCCTCTGTTTCTATTATCTTTTTACATTTATTTTTCGATTCTTCCGTTAATTTGCGGACATCGCCCAGCTTAAACGTAAAATTATGTTCGGCAACGTTATGTTTAACTATAAACCAAACCTTCGCTATTGCGTTTAAGTCTGGACGATGTGGTGGCATACCCTTGTCACGGTGTGGCCTTGCACTTGGAATGACTAGTCATATTTGTACTTGATGTGTTTTGAGTTATTTATATAATCTCGTTCTGCCGATAGATCCCTACAGTAAAAAGAATATTCCTTGCTTCAAGACATTCCAGTCTATCCGATTTCTTACTGTTCGGTGTGGGAGCACAGTTTTTATGCACATTATGGTACGAAGCATTGTTGCACACAATCACTGACTTTTATGGCAAAATTAGGAAGTAGCTGTGTAACTACCATCTGTTATAATTACCCCCATTCATGTCATTGTGATAGTCACCACTTTTGGAACTCGACTCAAAAATTAGTGGTAAATTAGAAATAAATCCAACTTCACCACCGACGTGTGCTATAAGTCTTATTCCTTTACATTTCGGAGCAAAAAGTCTCAATGCTTTGTTATCTGTCCAACTTTTTGACATTCATTAATGTTTGTTTCGTCTAAGGAGAATATTGGTCGGTTTTCTCTTCCAAATTGCTTTATTCGGTACTAATAGTTACTGAGACACAATTTTATCAGTTGGTGTTCCATTAAAACCATTCGAGTATCTAAAGTCTTTGCGTATTTAAATCCAATTCTTTAAGAGAAGTTTAAGGTGAAGTTCGCTTTCCTGTAGCATTGTAAAGGTAATCCTCGTTTTCTCAATTAAATGAAAATTGTAAATATAACTTTCTGATATACAGTGTGTCCCGTAAGCATATGACTACAACTTAGGTCAAGTGGGGTCGATTAAACCAAACATACCTTAGTACAAACGTGCTTCCTGAACAAGTTACAACTCTTTAGAGTGATAAAACATACTTTTAACGCTGTGTATATTTTATAAGTGACATGACGTATTAAGCTGAAAATTGAATCACGTCCACTTCGGAGGAAACTAAATTTTCTCAGTTTACTGCATATTGTAGACGGCGCTGTAGACAGATTTTTTTTTGTATGTTTCTGTCATATTTTTTCTTATGATCAAAATTTTCGTTTCCGCGAGTAAAGTTCATGATGGAGAAACTAACTTTACTTAAAAAATGTGTACCTGTTTCATATCCACAAAATGTACCGTTTTCAATAAAAAGGCGCATAAATGTTTTAATGCACCAATTTAAAGCATTTCACGAAATACGAATGTTTCTAGTTACCACTTGTCACACTAAGATTAATGCACTTTCTAATAAAAATTAAATTGAATTGAGTGAACATTAGATTTTACTGGCTTTTTACAAGAAATTCTCAAAATGGACACAATTGGCTTCAATGTACTTTTGACAACGTTTGGCTAAATTTTTTCTAAAACGGAAGAATGACTGAGCATTATTTCTAATCTCATTTCCAGCTTCTCAAATTTTCCTTGACAATTCCATCCTATTGCCGTTTGATTGTTTATAAACAATGGATTTCATATGACCCCATAAGCAAAAATCTAACCGATTGCATCTGGACTTCATGATGGCTAGGGATGATCACTCCCACTTCCAATACATCGTTGTCGAAAGTGGTTATTTAAACAATTTTGCACATTTGCACATATGCTTTCTAATGTTAAGCGGAACATCTTCTAGTAAGGTGGGCAAAGTATTTTCAAAAAGTTGAGATATGATTCTGCATTCAACCTATTAGGAAGTTCACGTGGTCCTATTAAAGAATTCCCAACAATTCCACACCATACGTTAATTGAGAATTCGTGCTGAATATGCTTCGTTCTAGCTACACGGATATTGTCTTTAATCCATGAATGAGAATTGTGGGTATTAATTATGCCTCGACGGATAAAGAGCACATGATTAAAAAATGTCGGGCCATTATTTTGTTTATTAGTCAACCACTGACAAAAATCTAATCTTAGTGGGAAATCAGTCGGAAACAACTCCTATAAATTTAAACGTTGACAGTGATGCAGAAGTTGGGCACGAAGAACTCTATGTTTGGATGCAACTGTAATTGCAGATAGCTGCCGAATACTGATCTCAGGTTTTTCTTCAACTCAACGTAGAACATCTGCCACTTCCCCAACGAGTAGAGAAGTTAGACGTCCAGAATGGTATCTCGCTTTAAAGCTTCCATGTTCTTTTAATCGTTGGAATAAAGTTTGAAATAAATCTCTGTTGGGTTGGCGACGATTTGAGTACAATTCATTATACCATCTTGCTGCAGCTCCTCCATTAAATTGCTCTTGGCAATAAGTCGCAACCACATCCGCCATCTCAGAGTTGGAAAATACATTCTAATGGAACATTTTACAATAAAAGAAGAAAAGGTATTCAGAGCGGGAACAATAAAAATGAACGAAAACTTTAAGAACAACAATAAACTCAATAATAACTCAGCAGAACAACAATAAAATGGTTTTATGTCATACTTCATCATTATTCAGTCATAATAACCCTGAATCAAGACACACTGGTTAGGAAATAATACGCCCTAACATGACAACCGCAATTCTAAATAGCAACGGGCGTTATTTCTATAATGCCCGAGAGCGTTATTTCTAAAACGCCCGCTAATATGGACTAATGAATCTGTACTAAAATGGAGAAACGAAAATTCTAGGAAAAAATCTTCAAAAATAAAGATACAAGAAAACTAATTTATCGAATAATACATTTTCATAATAACTTAATAAGTAATAATTATCCTAAATACTGCTATTCTTTGAAATAAAAGGAACAATTCTGAAACTCTCCAGAAAACTGCATACCAGCTTGAATCATAGATTTTCTAAGATTAATCGATTCAGTAGTTCTTGGTGATCTACTTTTTTGCATGATCGACAATGTGTTTACTTCAGTACAGGTACTTGTACGCATTCTAGCTACGAAACAAGCGTTGTTCTGCTTCAAGCAATGACTGTCATCTACATACTCCTTTGCCACTGTTTGACTCTGCCACCCTCCCAGCTTCATCAAGTTTGTCATGCTACCTCCAGCATCAGAATGGAGGGTGGCACCTGTACGTCGCAGACAATGTCCTGTATAAGCTTTATGTTCGCTAGTAAGGACCTTTGATTTCTTTGGACGATAGCCTTTCTGTACTTGTTTTAAAAATCCCTGTAGCTGCACAAATTTTTCGAAACTCTTAATCTTCGTTTTTACCATCAATTCTTTGCGTAACATTGAAAATTTTGTCCAAAGCGAATTGGGAGCATATGATTCTGACTGTAAACCAATATTTCAAGCAAATCACTTAAAATATTATGTAAACATACCAACTCCTGGAAATAACCTAACATCACGGTCTCATTAATTATCTTCACCGAGTTACTTTTCATCCATTTCTCAAAATCAACGTACTCTTTTTCATAACAGAACTTCGATTTTTTCGGTACGATTGCTTCATTCGCTTTCGCGGCTCTCGTTAGAGTATTCTCTGGCAATTTATCAGCTTCGTTCGCCATTTCGTTCAAATCTTTTAGAATGTTTGACAAATAAAATATGCCTTATCACCATAGATACGATCATGGATAGACATGAAAATTATAAAATTATTATTGTTATCTGTTTTAATCATCACCGTTTGCAATTTCTTTCAATTATTATGCATATGATCAAGTATGACATAAAACGTTGAAGGAACCACGGGCATTATGAACACAACGCCCACGGTCGACGTATACCCCTCGGGCCGGAGGCCCTCGGGTTCTGCACCGTCAACCTGGTGCGTTATTTAGTTCATAATGCCCTTGATACCTTAATAACTACGATATAAAGTAACTGACGGGTGACAACTTGCAAATAATGTAACAAATGCATTAATATTGGAGTGACAATTGGTAACTTGATACAATCGCATTTCCTTAAAAGCTTTAAATTAGTGAATTAAAATGTTTAGGTGCGTTTTTCTTGAAAAGGGTACATTTTGGGGATATGAAATAAGTACATCTTTTTTATGTAAAATTGGTTTCTCCATCATAAACTTTACTCTCGGAACTGAAAGTGATGATCATAAGAAAAATATGCCAGAAACATACGAAAAAGTATCTGTCGACAGCCCCCTCTACAATATCCAGTATGACTCATAATCTGCTAATATTCACCTTCCTCCAAAGTGGATGTATTTCAATTTTCAGCTTGACACATCATGTCATTTCTGGAACATACGCAATGTTAAACATTTTTTTATCACTTTAAAGAGCTGTAACTTATTCAGGAAACACATTTGTACCCTGTATGTGGACTGGTATTCTCGAGACACTTAAATGTAGAAACTCGTTTTCTACTGCAGACTGTGACGCTTCCTGTAAAATTCTTTCAATACTTCGAAGGGAAACACACATACACTCAGTTACACGTTTTTAATGTATGTTTTGGTATCTTTATGAAAAAGGGTTATAAAATATTTATAAGTATGGTAAATAACTTCTATACTTGTGTATGTAACGTTTGGTTTGTTATCGTAGACATTTTTAATTTTGATAAGGACTAAGCGATTCGAAAGAATATTTTACTAAAGACTGAGAGCAGACTATAATTATTAGATTAACTTATTTTTGTTCCTATAGATCACCAATGTCGAAACAAATCTACAAAACGGAAGAAATAAGACTATAGCCAACATATTAAAACATTCTAAACCTTCTACCTCAAATATGACTCCTAAGCAATTAACAGCTCTTAAACGACTAAAACTTAACACAACCACATTAGTTCTACCACCTGACAAAGATAACACTACCGTTATCATAATAACTGAAGACTATCACGCACGAATTCTTACTTATTGAATGCCCCTGAACACAAGAGAAACAAAAATGATCCTACAACATACCAGGAGATGAAAACAAAGACGATAGTGCACTCTACCAATCTAGGCGAAAACACTAAGAAAGCAATTATACTACGAGAAAAACCTTGTCGAGTTC
>JARFJB010001497.1:1387500-1447500 GCA_036346205.1 Vesta saturnalis | reverse complement strand
TCATCTGTTTGTTTTTTGATTATAGCATTGATCGTTACCTATAAGTACAGCAATTCCTCCTTTCATGCAAACAATGTTCGTTGTGAAGCGGAGAACTGCACGTGGGGATGGTCTGGTTAATAAACTCATTAACAAGCTACCCATTGAGCTCAATATCCCCGGATATAAGTATTGTTGTCCGGAACTAAATTAGATAAAAGGATTCTACGTGGTGATCCCGGTATTAACCTCTTAGGCGCTCATTGTCAAGCTCACTATATCAGTTATAGGAATAGTGAAGACTTGGCTAGTAGACATCGAGAGGATCATATTTTGGAAAGAAAAGCTTGGGATCGTGTTAAGGCATCCGACGCCAAGTTAGGTGAACGAACAGGCGCATCACTGAATAGATCGCTAACTGGTGTAGAGCTAAGAAAGCACGCGAAGTATGTATCATACTTTAGGGATGTGTTTATGAGAGACAATATGCCCAAAAGGGACGTGGTACTCATTAAGTTTGTTACAAAAAACATAATGGGAGCGCATGGTGCTATGATAGTTTCGGAAATATTCCACCACCGAGAGGATTTCTGGACTACTTTCGCGATTGCATAGTATACTATAATTACTCTCAAGAGCAACAATTCGGTACCACAAATTGTGGACATCTCTGTTTAAAGTTTCTATATAAATAGCATATTCAGTAGTTGGGAACATACAGTCACCATGTCAATCACCTTCAGTGTAGAGGGTGTTGGTAACACAGCGAGTAATAACTTTTATCCCCCAATCGAACTTATCCTCGAGAAAACCTACGTAATCGCTATTGAAATGCCACATGGCGCATACTAGTTGGAAGAACTGAGCATCCATATAAAAGCGCACATTTCTACAAGTCTCTTTAGCTTAAGGCCAAATAATAACACGCTCAAGAGCGAGCTCAGCTGTGAATTTGCCGTAGATTTTACCCAAACGGATTCCATTGGAGGTATGTTGGGTTTTTAACCGCTGATATTAGAAGATAACGTTTTACATATCTCTGTATTAGATATACAAATAATTACACATACAAATATTCGCATTGGGTGTAACATTGCTAAAGGATCGTATAGAATCGGGAATGCCGCGATGGTACTGTATAAAGTAAACGTGTCTGTTCCACCAGGCTATCGTTTAGACAAAATTGCTTGGAATCCTCAATATTTGGAAGTCAACACCAACACTATCCGTACTATTACAATTAAATTATCGAATCATAAGGGTGAAATAATCGATTTCGGGGGAAACGAACCATTTACGGCACGACTAGATTTAAAAGAATATGGGATTAAGAATTAACCAAGGTCCGCTTCCATCTTTCCTAAATGATGCTATAAATATAGGACGTGAGCATAAATTGCTTTATTTGAACACGGATCGTGCTGGAGAATTAACGTCTGGCGAAAAGTACTTCTTAAATCTATAGGGTTAGAACCCATAGACATGACAGAATCGTTAAAATCTTTCAAAGCGCACGTTTTGATGAGACCATTACCAAGTCAGGTATTCATACATATCTTTCGTACGGTTCTTCTAATTACGAATTGTCCGATAAGATCCGTATATTAATACATAGTCAAGATCTGGTCGCCGCTACTTATGATAGTGTCTTGACATAGAAGGTAAAATTGAATGGAGTTCGGCAGAAGAAGGGGGCGGTGTAGAAGCATGTTACCTAACAAACAATTTTGCATCATTCCTTTTCGAAGAAATTTGCTACGAGTTAGGAGGACAGAAAGTAGATACATGCAGAAATCCCGGTACAACATCCGCACTCAAAGGATATGTATCCTACACATCGAAAGAGATGGGATGGTCGTCGAAAAACTAGGAGCCATTATATCACGATAAAAGCAACAAAGAAAAACATTTTGCCGCCTTTATCGACAAGTTATCGTGGCTATGCGACAGGAGTTCGTCTTAATACGTTCGACAAGCGATGCTGATTGCTTAAGGGCACCGCAAACAATGCTAAAATAATCCTAAACAAAATTCAATGGAAGATTGCGCATGTGATGCTAAGCGACAGTACCAAACTAAGTCTGTTCCAACAAATCAATAAAAATACCACCATTACAATTCCGTTTCGTCAATGGAAACTATACGAATTGCCAGCTTTAAAACAAGCACAGTCGGATATATGGCCAATTAAAACTTCCACTCAGTTAGAGAAGCCTCGATGGGTAATTGTGGCTTTTTAAAAGGAGAAAAAGTTTTCAACGCCGGGAAGAGCGGCAGATTTCAGTAATATGAATATTCGCAGTCTAAAGTTACACCTCAACTCAGAATGTTGCCCATACGAAGCGATGCATCTGGATTTCAATGCGAACAAGTACATAACGGCCTACCAAAACTATTTAAATTTTCGAAAGGACTATTATACCAACAGCACTCCTGAACATCAGCATGCATTTTTTGACTATTCGCAATTCAAGACATGTCAAATATTCGTAATGGACTGCTGAAAACAAAATGAATCGCTAAAACACTCGACGGTAGACGTAAAACTTGAAATGGAAGCTTTGGGAGCGTTTGAAGCCGGCATCGTTGCCTATTGCCTCATACTACACGATGCCATGGTTCAATACAACCCTCTGACAGGAGAGCTGAAGACACTATAATATGTTATAAGAATTTATTGTAATAAAGAATCATATTGACAAGTTGTGCAGATTTAATTGACGCTCACCAACAACAACAACATGAGAGTAGTGGTTCAAACTCAAAAACTACCTATTGCGAATCTCGATGATCTGACACGAGTTGGAAATAGGGAAATACAACGGCATGGGAAGTTACTTCGAAACAGCGTACGCGCTATAATTTGTGGTCCTTCCAATTGTGGGAACACCATGCTGTCTCCTAACTGAACCGAACGGTCTTCGTTTCAAACACGTGTATGTCTATTTGAAATAGTTGAATCTGGAATAATATCAACTTTTGGGTGAAATTCTAGATCCCATAAAAGATGTATTGGTTATTATTGCTTCAGCGATAATGCTGATATTATGGAACTGAGTGTGGCAAAACCCAATTCAGTGTTTATCTTTGACGATATTGCTTGCGAAAAACAGAATCATATTAGAGCGTACTTTTCAATAGGTCGTCACAACAACATTGACTGCTTCTACTTAAGTCAAACCTCTACTAAAATCCCCAAACAGTTGATTAGACACAACGCCAAATTGATAGTACTTTTCGAAGAGAATGATTTGCGTCACATATATGAAGACCATGTCGCCCCAATAGTACGCATGCAATTGTTTCGTGACGAGCTCAGAGAGTTGGCGAAATCGATACGGATTCATGGTAATACATAAGGACGCTGAAGTACAAAACGGTCGTTTTAGGAAAGGCTTCGATCAGTATATAATATCCTAGCGGTATCGTTAAAATATCATTTGGAATCAAACAGCCTACAGATAAACAGCATAAATAACGGACCTGTTTTAAGCAGACCTGTTTTAAACAGTGCTGTTTATTTACCTGTTAGACCTGTTTATCTGTTTTATTGCTGATCTGCACCGATGGAGAACAAGAGATTAGCGTTGACGAAACGTATAATTCAAGTTCGTAAAGTTATACAGCAAAAATATGATCATCTTAAGAAGGATAGATCTACTAAGGGGATAGATTTCATTAAAGCTTACAAACCACTCATTGAACTACATGCAAAAATCGAAAAGAAAATTGAACTGCTACTAAAGATCGAAAGAAAGACGGAGCCGGAGGAGGAGATACACGTAAAACCGTCACCAAAACATCATTAGTCTCCTAGCAAAAACAAAAGGTCACAAATTCAGCAGTATAGTACCACGCCATCAATACCTTATTATTTGTGAGCAATTAACAAACGTAGATCATCTTCTTTAAGTGGTAGTAATTATCTTAGTCCATTAGCTCGACTTCCGTATTTTCAAAAAAATCCTCTGCATCAAGAGGCGCCATCGTTCCTCGAGACTAGTGTGATTGGAGATATTGCACCCCAAGTGGAAGAAGAACGTGTAGCGACTATGACCGATCCTATTTCACTCAATACCTCTGCATCGAGAGAATTTCTGGAACAATATGGTCCATTACCACGAATATACGCAGAGCGCATGCTAAGAAATTCATCGAATGCAATTGATGCCACTTGTGGAGTTCTTTACGACATTTCCACCGATAAGTGGGCAATTGGCAAGACATCAGTAAAGATAGATGGAAAGGATTTGATTGTTAATGGAGTTCGGTGCAGTGGTACGAGCGGTCTGTATGACCTAATAACCATGAATGAACCAGACAAATGTCTAATAACTAGCCAAGATGAAGCGAACTATACATAGATCTTAATTGCAGCTCGTCACGATAATAACCCAGATGAATAATTGAGAGACACACGTTCCAAAAAATATACAGGGACAATTAAACCCTTATTGGAGAAGGCGGAGTTGAAGGAGAAAAAAGGGAGGAGGGAAGTAACAGTATTCAGAGAAACTGGGCGACTGGTTGGAAACAAATATTGGAACAACGTGCATGAATTGATTCAAGATTTGGAAGTCCTATGGGCGGAAAAAATGGCCGGTAATACTGGACTCGTCAACGATATCATATCAATCGTGGAAGAACTATATGAGGATGGATATATTGAGAAACCTTCCTAACACTTTTTTAGTCAACTATGGTTTGCACAATGATGGACAAGTTTTGACGCTCTCATGTACATGCTCAATTCCATAAGCTGCCAAAAACGCAATTCTCCATTACCGATGATAAGTTCAGTGTGGAAAGTAAGCGTTTAAGTAATGTAGCCGATCCCATCGAACGTCAAGATGCGTTAACCTTACAGCACTGTAAATTGACGAGGTTCCACATAAATGGGAACCGCTTAAGATAGGTGACCGATCCTGAAGAAGACACTGATACCATAAATAAAGGCTACCTCGACTTTTCTATCTAGTTAGTGAAGTGGCTTATAGATGGTGTTAGTAACTACGTTGAGATGTAGAGGCAGGCTTGAATGCAACTAAAGAAACCTTAAGTAAATTGATAGAGAGTGGAACGAGTGGTAAACGAGATGCATAAACCAGCACGCAAAAATTTCCCACGTAGACGCACTATTATTAAAGGATTCGATGATCTATGGCAATCCGATTTAGCTGAACTTGTACCTTACGCCAAACAGAATAAAAGGTACAAATACATGCTGGTAGTTATCGACTGTTTCTCTGAATACATATGGACGATAGGATTGAAGCCGAAGACTGACACAGACGTGACCAAAGCTATGCAAACCATTTTTAAAGAACGGATGCCTAAGAATCTGGAAAAAAATGCTGGAAAAGAGTTCTACAATAATTATTTCGATAAACTGATGATGAAATATAACATTAATCACTACTCCACCTACAGTACGAAAAAGGCTAGCATAGCAGAAAGAATGATTATGACCATCAAGAATACCTTGTATAAAAGATTTGGGCTGCGTATAAAATACGTATGGATTGGAAGACTTCTCGAGGAAGCAGCGACAGAATACAATAATCGTAAACATCGAACGATCGAAATGAAACCTAGTGAAGTAAATGCTAACACACCGCTTAATGTATATTCGAATCTCAAAATCTTTAATAAAAACGACCGATTCATGGTGGGCGACGTAGTTCGCATTAGTAAATTTAAAAGCATATCTGATAAAGGTTATATACCCAATTGGTCGAGTGAACCTTTCAAGATTTCTAAAGTACTCGTAACCAATCCGGTCACGTACTTGCTAGAAGACATGAAAGGGTCACCTATTCTAGGTGGATTTTATGGACAGGAACTGCAAAAGGCTAAATAATATCCGGACGTGTACTTGGTGGAAAATATCTTTCTTTACATGCATTTTTGAGACCAAATATGACGTCTTTTGGTATTCGATCAGTTCGGTGGGTGGCCAAAATGCGTTGTTTGGACCGTTGGTTCATCCAAGGAGCGCATTTGTATTTTCATCACCTTTGCGAATATTCTCCAGTAACTTTTCGTGCGCTCGTTTATGATGAAGGTCATCGGACGATATAAAGGGTACTTGATATCCTGCTCCTTGCATATATTCCAAAGCATTTCCATAGCCTTAGAGGTAGAGTATTCCATGGCCGTACAAATAGCGTCGTCCATCACCACCGACAAATTCTCATAATTACCTAAGATACTGTGAACATTATATAACGGTTTACTTAAGTCAAGTATATACATTTTGACGTGTGGCTGTAAGGCAAATGATTCAAGTTGATTGGCAGTTATTCATTCACTATTTACATTCTTACATATATTTACAACTTTCTTAATTAAATTATCCAGTTCACTATTTTTATTGAACAGCAATGTAATTTTATTCGTGCACACATTTCCCGTTTTGATGCACCAGTTGGTGCACTCGTCCTATAGAACAATGTCTTGCAAGATCGCATTAATAAAAAAATAGTTTTTATTTTAGTTTTGATGATATATCCATTATAGCGCTCTTTAGATATTTTATGTACATCACACGCGTAGCATGACCGAGCTCTTGTTCCATGAGAAGGTGTTTTTCTGAAGGAATGCTCCAACTAGCGCTCATGACCTGAAATGTAAATTCAAAAAACTAAACGTTACTGAGAAGTATTCAGACGGAAATAGCTGAATTGTAACCCCAAGGACGGGTTGTAACAGAGTTTGCTGTTATAGCCCGTTAGGGATTGAGAACAATTCTATTTTGATTGATCGTATACACTGCATGTTTCTTTGATTTAATTAGGTGCTGATGTTTCTTTGTAATTCTGTAAAGTTATTTCTCTGATGATGGTCGCAGTGGAATCTATTAATTTTTTAATTTCTATTTGTTTAGCCACTCGGTAGGCATACATTTTGGCACCAAGCCCAATAAATTCTAACATAATTTTACCGTGATTTTCATTCATTATCAAACGAGGCACCTTTTTGTTGACGAGAGGAATTCCATAAACGTTATTGCATTCATAATCAGATGTATCATATCGTTGAATATTCTCCTAAATGGATTCGTATATGTCGGCAACTGTGAAAGCGTAAATTAGTCTATTGGTGTCCGTATATAATAACTTGGCATAATTTTTAAATTGCGGCAAAACGTAACTATAAAGAAAATCGTACAGGAAGGTTTCTGAGATGTCCAAGACTACAAAGGCTGCATATATGGGTTTATTTAGGAAGACTTCTGATCGATTCATTTCAATAATGACCAAATTCTTATCGAATGTGGTAGAACTATGAAAATTGGGTTTTGCGATATACGCACGTGCTCCATATCGACCTTCCATTTCGTACCCAACCGTACGTCTTTATATTTTCTCCCATTTTCCATAAGCTGGCCATGGACGCTGTTCACCATTAATTTAAAAAAAATTATGGTAAATTTGTTTTTGGCCTGCTGTCTCATTTTTGTATTTAACTCGATATAGCTTCGTAGCCACGGTGATTGTGTAAAAAGCAAGACATGGTTGATTTTTAAAGTTTTAAACCGTGTTTTATATACAACTTCAAGTTTCTATAGTGTACGATTCAGTGCCGTTTAGGATACAAAG
Organism: Vesta saturnalis; assembly: GCA_036346205.1. Taxonomy (NCBI): domain Eukaryota; kingdom Metazoa; phylum Arthropoda; class Insecta; order Coleoptera; family Lampyridae; genus Vesta; species Vesta saturnalis. The sequence goes on along the minus strand of JARFJB010001497.1, from coordinate 1,439,920 downwards.
ATAACAGAAGTTTCTTAATTTTAGATCCGGGTGGAATCATATGTTCGGGCGCTAACGGCAGGTCACTGTGGAATTCATGCAAATTTCTCGGATAGTCTAAATCGCAATCCAAAATGTACCTAATCTCGGAATCATTGGGATGATTTATTATGTGCAAATCCTCAAAGCTTTCCACAAAATTAAAGTTCCCGACCGGTAACGCTTCACACATGGTGGCTCCAGAGAGCGAATTTACGTCATAGTACATTAAATAGGCGGTTTTAAGGTCGAGGTCGAATCCTTCCGACATGTATTTGTTGTTGGCTTTTGCGTAACTAGTACTGCATTGAGTAATGCCTCCCATAATACGCTTCTCAATGAACATAACCTGATCAGTGTCGGTTAAAAGTTCCAATCTGACTTGTGTAATTTTTAACATAGCAACAAATGCTAGACCGGGAGCCGTATAGTATGTACTGGATCAAGAAGTTAGGTTTGCAGGCAGGTGTTGCGAAAATATTCGAAGATATCCGCTAAAGGAAACACGTCAGTTTTTAGATGCAGGTCTAAATACTGATCCAACGTTCGAATATCAAAAACATGCCATACTTTTAAATCATGCTCGTATGTTTCACTACTTACACCTTCGTTATGCAAATAACTAAAGAATTCCGCTTTAGTCGGTAGCGAGGTCTCATCTAACTTTTCCCAAGAATCTGTGTACCCATATGGAAGAACACCTTTTCTCGTCATCAAATCAAATGCGGCTGTGCAATCTAGTTATGGATTTTTTGTCATTATACAAGTAGGAACATAACTTGTCTGAACTGCTACTCATAAATCGAAACGAGTCGATAAATTTAAACTGAACGGTTGTATTGTCAACTTGTTTTGTAAAAGAAATATACTTTTTTTTTTGTTTAATGGTAAGAGTTTAACAAGTCCAGGAACACCGGTTGCTAGTTCTTTAATGAAAAATGAGAATCGTGCCCGCTTAGGATATGGAACAATACAGAGATTTCGTGGAAATCTTGAAAGTTTAAGTTACAGTTATTATGGGCAACCCCTCTATAGATCCTTGTGAGATTCGAGTGGTCCTTTACTTTAATTTCAATTTCTACAAAAACTTTTTCTCATACGTGACGCTGCGTAGCCTCATCAAAGCTTTGTTGTTGAACCAAGCTTAGCGGTTGCATGGGAATTACATTAGTAACAATTGAATTGGCCTAATTTGCAGTTCCGTAACTGATTGATAAACCACGTAATGCAATCTGCCCCTCTATAGCAGAAAAATTTTGATAAAGTGTCATTGTAAGAACACTTGAGACAAAACGTAATACTGAAAGGTTTTGAAAAAATTTTGTGTTTGAACTACCAACATGTGGAGAATTGGAACATTTTTCTAAAATACTCTCAATATCTGCGTAAATAGCAAAAACAACCTTTTCCTTATATGAACAGTGCGTAAACTCTAAATATTTTTGGCTTTCGTTGGGCAATCTTACCGAGCATTTATTTATTTTGTAACAACCTTTTTTTGTGGTTGTATTAAAAAATACGTTAATCTAAGATCATTAATTTATTTGGCGTAAAATTAGAGGAGTTTTTAATTATTTACATGTAAAATTGAGAAAGGCAACTTAAATTGCATTTCATAGAACATATATTTTGGGTGTAATATTATATAAATAGTTATAGTTCCCTTTCTTTTAAAAATTGGACTCCGATCATTGTATTTCGCGCAAGGCGTGACACCTCTTGAGGGGGGGCATTTACAGAAGCGTTTCTGAAAGCCTCTATTTTTTACTTCACTTGCTGCTGAATGTTAAAGCAGAAGACATTGTTATAATGGTTTTTACTTAATTTTTATTTTTGGTGCCATCAGAATTTAGGTGGCACTCCCGGCACTTACGTACACTCCCGGCACTTACGGCACTCCCGGCACTTACGTACACTTACGTACAATCATTATAGTACTTGTATTATTCCCTTATACTCACTTAAGGCACTTATTTGCTTACTTACTTACTCATACTTATATTTATATTTTAAATGGCTATTAAGTTACTTATTTACACAAGTTTCTCTTCATTCAAATAATATCATCTTAAAATGCAATTTTAATACAATAAAACATCAAGAATACAATAAGTTTAGTGGAACGAAAATTCCTTCAAATACCTAGTTGATCGCGTTGTTACAAGAATACGCAAGGAAGATGTAGAAACGCTTTCATACTGATTGACCGTTCCGCATCCATAATTAAACACAGGAAGCTGTCTATAGAAAATCATTATACTGAGGAATTTATGTGGTAAATTTTATATTTTTTTTAAGCTTAGCTTTAAAACCTTTTCTTACCTCTCCTTAACCATCCATATATTGGGTAAATAAACTTAATTGCACATTGTTAATTTTTGTTATTTATAGAAAATTATTATTGTTCATTATTTAGGGTTTTGTTATTCCTGGTCAAAGATAACATGGCGCTCGAGCATGCATTTAATTATACATTGTTTTTTTTTTATTTATAAGAGAAGGGAAAATAATTAAGCAGGTGAGAAACAAGCCGCATTTCAGGTGTATTAACAAGTCAATATAGTAGAACCCACCCTATTTAATCAACCGATTGTGGACGAGACGGCATATAATTAGTGGTGAAAGGTTAGTAATTCAATTTGTTAAAAATTTGTATTTAGAGATTACATTTGGCGTTTATTCAATGTACAAATTACATCACCATTTTGTTATTATTATTATTATGTTTATTGTTGTTATACTGGCCATTTAAATTTTCTTAAACCTACTTCACCACAATAAGTTCATTTTTATTATAATTTGATAGCAGTTAGTGGAGTGCTTCAGTGACAGAGGTTAGAGGAAAAATTATTTAAGCATATGTTACAAAAGAATTGTTTGTGTTCTCGATTGGAAAGTTGAGAGGACAACAACGCTGACATGCTCTTGATCCACGTAAAGTGGTAATATTGGTTGATAACGCTGCTATCGTTCGAGGAGATTACTAATAAATGTATCGTAGGAAAATCATGGTTGTGATTATCACTTATGATGAATGGCATTACTGCTTTTTTACTATGCAGTATAAATTTACGGATAGATGGTTTAGTTTCTCAAATTTTTTTATATCTGTTAATTTAATGGGAAATTTAATCGTGCCATGATTCAACATCTCATTTAAATGGGGATATCCTCCTATTCTATCGGGGTGTTTGTTTGCAGGATACAAAGCGGAGACCACCGACCAAAGAAAACAAAATGTATCTTTATTTTTAATATTAACAACAGCCCTCTTTAATTTAATTTGATAATTCCCGATAATAATCTCGAATCAAAACAAGATTTAAGGGAATACCAAACTAAACTTGCCGTATTGCATACACCACCTAGCACGTTGTGTGAGTTTCCTAATTGCTGTTGTAGCCGAGCCAAATAAAATTTTAAAAGAGCCAAATTGCTCTCTATTCTAAGTAGATTTTCATTTCTATTATCTAAGTGAACATTATTGGTAATAGCGTTTTCTATCAGAGAAATATTGGTTCTAAGTGTTGAAATGTGTCTAACTATTTCAGGCTTGTGTTTTAATAATTTTAATATATTTTGAGTCAACTCAACTAGGAAGCTGCTGAGGACAGACGGAGATGATGAGGATGACATACCTACCGACACTAAACTTATCCTTAAAATATTCAACAAAAGCATTCCGGGTTTATTGAAATTTGTTCTGAGAAATTGAACGGAGCACACAACCCAACTATTTCACAAGACAACAAAACACGTAATCAATTGGAGCATCAATAAACCGCTTGTATAGATCAAGTGCTCCGTAACAAAGTATCGAACATTCAAGTAGACAGACGCTACGTTGCATTTCTTTCTCATTTCCTGCAAAAGTACTCTCTCCCTCTTACCTCAAAATTCTGAAACAATAAAAATTTATAATAAATAGTGAAAATGTTTACGTTGCTTATATCACTTAGCATCAGTCCTTTTACCGGAAATAACATGGAAAGTCTAAAGAAATTATCTTTATCATTAAAAAAACAAAAACTGAAGGTTCTCCAAAATATAAAAGTGCATCAGCGGCAGAAAGTAAGAAGTGAAAAAGTTCAGGAGGCTAATAAACAGCCTTTATTGAGCTCTGAATATAGTGTGATAACAATACGTTCCGACAATGAACCGAGACACGAGGAAGTTAGGTAATTATAATATCTATACAATTTGTATGATTGTGTATTTACCAAATATTACGTAGTTTACTAATTTGAGTAATTTGTTTTACAGAGCAACACACTCTCGAATCTTTACTTCGGGAGATGGAGGGCGACATAGACTTATTTCAAAGACCAATTCGGTAATTATTACAAAATATGTAAAGTTGAAAGAAATTATAATAGAACGTTTTCTTTGCAGCGTAAACACCACCACCACAGTTGTCCATGCCTACGTTGATAGCAGAGGGTTGGTTTCATCAACTTCAATAGTAACTTACAAACCACACCTAAACAAAAATTTACCTAACCTGTACATTTTATCACAGTAATGGAAATTCGCAGCCGTCTTCACAACCTCTGCGGTCGTAGCCTCACCAGCATGTACAGTAAGTTAAGAATTAATGGCTCGAAATAAAAAAAAATAAACTTCTATGTATCCTTCACAGTACCGGAAAGCAAATGGAGACAATGGTGGAGGGCTACGCCAAGGATTTTGAAGAACATTTCTACTCGACACCAACACCGCCCTATTTGCAACCGCAAACTCTGAGAGGATTAGCTGTCAAAACCATCCAAAAGATGAAGAATATGGAGACCGTGTATAAAAGCAAATAGAGGACTGCACGTAAAAGAACGGCGCAGCTGAATACTGAGTTGGAGACATCACGGGCAGGAACTGGCCTACATCAAAAAATTTTGTGAATTTTGGGACTCAGGTGTATAAATAGATAGATATGTGTTATGCAAATATGTAGAAATAAGAATTATACGTGATATTGGTTAAGTATTTATAATAAATGTAGATAATTGAGTATCGGAAATATTTGTACTAATAACGGACTCATATAGGAAATCCTGAAGTGATGCTAGCTTTAGCATGATATTTATGAAAATGATAAAGAATATCTTTTAAAACAAAGGTATACATCTTGTGTGCGTACATAAATGGGGAATGGCGCAGTATAAGAATAATTGTATAACATAAAATTAGTGAATTAATAATGGTAACCAGAAGTACTAAAATTAATGTGTGATAAGAGCGTGAAATCAGTTGTTGTTAGTTTCACAATTGTAATATTGTCATAAAGCAAACATAAGGGAAATGAAATGATACAAAATAGTCAGCAAATGTGTAATGGTGTTGCATGTCCGTAGGACTTACTTAATTTGCTTTCCACTTTATACTTGTAAATGCATGTGTGTTAGAACGATAACAAAATTTATATTAAAAAGTGATCAATTCATGAATTGAAACAGAAAAAAATTTGTTGAATTAAAGTCATGCGCTACTCAGGAAAACATAAGAGGTACAATAATTTTATTAAGAACTGAAATAATGAAGGTAAGGGAAAAAACAAAACATAAGTAACACTATATTTTATACTAAAAGTACAAATTAATCAAAAATAATTAGGCCGTGATCTAAAACAAAAAAAAATCAGTTTAATTAAAATAATAAGTTATATAGATATACCCTCATGAACCACATAGTCATATCGATGTCTGCAAATATTTAATACGAGATGGGTCCCGCTAAATGAGGTTCCGTCCACTTCCATAAAAACGACATCGTACTGAAACAAAAATTACTGAAAACTGAAACAACGACAAAAATTACTCACTTCCGAAATGTATAATGTATAATATTCTACTTACCCTCTTCCGTTCTGTTGAACCTTAACAACGAAATCTGTAATAAAGACGTTAAGTTTCAGTAAAAAAAAATGTTTATAAATTTTTCTTACCAGCCATTATTTTAGTAGATTAAGTAAAATGGTTATATGTCTGGAATATAATATTATAATGTAAGGTGAACAACATTATTATATAAATTTTCCATATGAGTAAGTAAAGTTATATTATAAGTAACTATAAAAGACGCACGTGCATGTAAATATAAAGAAACATAAAAGAAACCAACGTGGACGTGCTCTAGCTTAGGGCGGTGGGAGTAGAGGGGGAGGGTCTCACATAAGGCCTAAAAAACGCGCTCTCCAATTTTTAAATTTGCCCATATGTTGAAATCAAAATTAATATTTTAAAAACGTGATTGCGTGTTACAATCGCCACTTTATTTATTGCGTTTTTTAATTTGTCAAAAATATGAAAAATGGTCCTAAAATTGATCTATACAATTTTGAAACTATAAACCGCACTTAAAACGCATCTTTTTTTGCTTTACATACTTATTCTTATAAGAAACGCAACTTACAGCACGATTACAACAATTTTAATTAGTTTAGGACCACCAATTTTTTAGTTCCAACGCGACGTAAAATTATATGTGTAATTTCATGTAAAATCAGTACTATAATAGATAAAATGTACTTCAACAGAAAGGAATGTGTATGGTCAGCATTGTCATTGCAAGATATAATCACGAGCGTTTTTCCAATCTTATCTAAACCGTATAGTCCTCATCATTTCAAAAGTTTTACTCATTTATTACTATATTACTTATATTTCTTATAATTTTTGATGTAACCATTAATTAACATAACACTGTTGATTTCGTTATTTGAAAATGAAACTTACACTTGTTATTAAAAATGTACATCAGTACAACTTCGTATTTCCCATTTGTATTTATATAATCTAAATTAATGCATATTCCATATAAGTTCTATTTTTGGAGCGTAATATTTTAAATTAAATCAATATTCATGTATTATATAATGCAGTAAAGCATATTCGTTTAGTTTAAAAATTTTCATGCATATACAATTCCGTTGAGTATGTTTATTTCATTTTCATTTTTACATATTACAAACACATCACAAATTCTAATAAACGATAAGTTTTCAGGACGATTCTTTTACAAAATTTAAAAATTACGGAAAACAGTATTACAACAGTTCACAAGAATAAATAACAAGTTTTTTCTAAAATAAGGTATTTAAAATCTATTCAAATTTTACTAACAGATCATAAGTTTTTAACTTTTGATTTTAGTTCTGCCAGTGTAACATTGCATTAATGACAAGACCTTAGTTTAATTTTGCCTTTTTCAGCATGCGATGCACTCCTTACATCTCGAAATCATATTTTAACTTCTTTATTTTGCGTATCAGGTCTTCTATTTCTTCGCTTTTTGGAGCCCTTTTACAAACTGCTCTTGATACAAACTTTTGTATTGAATTCTTCATTATTATATTGTATTTCTGCAGACTTATTAACTTCAATGTAACCTACATCTGTCTAAAGGCCAGTTTATGTATCCATTTGTTATAAACCTCACATCTAGTTACCTTTCTGGTTATGTGTGTCTAGCACAGAAACGAACCACACATATCGCGTCATTTCCTTTGTGACATATTTGCATATCAGAGATTTAAACCACACATGTGTTTGGTCACCTACTATTTTTTAATGATGACGCATATCAGTTATTTTCAATGGTGGTGCTGCCACTATAATTTTTAGCTAAGACGTGAACCGACTATTCTTAGCTATGACGCGACCACCTCTTACTGCAGACATTCACTGGCTATTTTTAGCTATGTTACACCACATTATAGCGAGGACGCAACCCAGCTACCATCTGAACCCCCCCCCCCACCAAGGTGACCTCACGAATTTTTTCAAATCTAGTGACTTTTTGGGTTAGGATCGGCATTGTATTACTACTCACGTTTTTTCGTATCTTTCGCATATTTTCTCGCGTTTTCGCGTCTTTACGTTTTCACGTTTTTCCGGTTTCTTCGCGTCTTCGCGTTTTTCGGTTTTTTTGGGGTTTGTCGCGTTTTTTTTACTTCGCGTCTTCGCGTTTTCTCGTATTCGTATTTTTGTGTTTTCACGTACTCGCCTTTTTTCGCATCTTCGCGTTTTTTCGCGTTTTTTCGATTTTTTTCCCATTTTTTTTCGCGTTTTCGCGTTTTTCGCATTTCCTTCGTGTCTCCAAGTCTTTGCGTTTTTGCGTTTTTTGTTTTTTTTGCGTATTCGCGTTACGATTTTTTTCGAGTTTTCTTCTCTGCAAATATGCATCGTTTGAGCCGAGGACTCCGATACTTCTTCAATTTTTCCGGTATTATTTGAAATTGTGGACGGTGCTGGCCGTTTGTTGATGTTTTCACTCCATGTATTATCAGCTTGCTCGATCTGAATCGATATTATTCAGATTATTTTCGGTAATGTCGTCGATAGATGTGTCACGTGCGATGCTCTTGGAAGATCAATCGGAATTTTTGTACATTTAGTTGCTGTGTGTCCATATTCCTTACATTTGAAGCATTTAATTACATTATTTGTTTAAAGTATTCTGTAAGCATCTCCTTCAAAATTAATTAACAGTGGTTCAGGTAGCATGTTGTCATCGTCGGGTAGAATATATGTCTGTCTTCTAAATGTAAACATGGCTATAATATCGTAATCCGATCCCTGCACCAATAAAGGAAACTGGAGATACAAGTTTTAAATTTTCGCTTCTTAATTTTTACTCAATTATACTATGAGGTATTGAGGGACATACATTTGATAACACGATTCTTTGCGCTGGTGTTATGCATCTTCTGGCTGTAATAGAATATTAACGGTGATTCTGTTGAACTGCGTAATAAAATTATCTACTTTCTCTTTAGACGATAATAAAATACAAATTGTTATTGGATATCCGCGATTCAAACAGTTAATTAATTATAACAGTGTGTTGCATATTGCCTTAAACAATATTTTTCCTTGATTGCAAATTCAAAATTTAAGCTAACTTTTACTTTTGGTACTACGTTTGATCTTAACTGTAATTAATTCATCCTAAAAGTAAACCACTAATGTCTAGAGAGCTAACAGGGTCATTATCGTTATTTATTGTTACCCTGCAATTGAATAAAAAAAGAAACATAGAGGATAGAAAAGTTTCAGTTGTTACGGTTCGCGACAATAATAAACCAGATTTGGTAAATAAATATTAAACTAAATAACAAAGAAATAATTATAACTCGGAAAGCTAAATTAAAAATAATTTGAATCGCGTAGGGAGCAATCTGGTTGAAGCGTGATGTGATTAAAGGGAATCTAAGTAAAAAATGACTAAACACCCAGCATCATTTATAAAATTTACCTGTAATTAATCATTTGCAATTATCCCGTTTTAATAAAATTTTGCAGAAACTGACAAATAATTAATTTTATGATCCCCTCCGACGTAGATTTAAAAAAAACATCCAATGTCTTTACGTCAGAGTACCATCTGCCAATCACAACCGGAGTACTCCTTCACGGAAGCCATATCCACCCACCGCAAATTATCTATGAAAACCGCGACGCGCTACCGAAGCGAGATGCCCAGTCGATCGGTCGATTGCCGCATTTGTTCCTCCTGAACCGTCGTGTATCTTTTGTCGAGTTACTTCGCCGCCATCACCTGCATATCATCGCCATACAATCAAGCTACTGGTTGATTCGTTTTGAACGTAGAAGCATGTGAGTTTTATTGCACCACATTACATAATACAAACACCAGCCGATGTTACGACGGACTTAGATCCCGAATTCATCACAAACAAACATTACACAAATCGGACGGTTTCACGACGGGCTTTAACGTCCAGTAATCATCTGTAATTTACTCTAGTTGGAAGAAAGGTTATCCTCTTAATTCTACCACTTTCCAGAGTATCCATTTATGTTGCACAGTATGGGTTAGCCCCAGATTCTTACGAATAGTCCTTCACTTGAACATCTATTACACAACAGAACACAATCACGCCTCACATAAGGCAATATAAATAAACCAGAAGTGCTTGCAACCGCAGATAACGCTAATTCCAGAAGGTGCTGTGGGAGAGATCCGCTAGTTGCGTAAAAGAAAACGTTACGCTGTACGCGGTCCGTACTTTACATATTTAATCGACTCAAACGTAAATAGAAACAGATCACAATCAGTCATAGGTTCGCGCCGCGTTAGCTTTTGGTCTAACAATCCTCTTCGTAGATGTCATGTAAGAAATCCATTCCTGTGATTAGTAACGAGTTAGTTATCTTGCTCCTGATAATCCTGAAATAACTCGTCCCAGAAGGGTTTAACCCCTTATACCAGATTGCCATCAAACGCGAGAATTAGGATCTATTGTATAACTACATATACATATAATAGTGTAAATCATAAACGTTAATTTATTCCGTTCTAAATAACTGAAATAATTATTTAATGCCGGTACAGTCATATTAATAACTCGTGGTTTAAACATAAAAATGTGCATATGAATACATGGCAAAGAGGTGAAGCTTTAAGTATGATAGACTTCATGGTGTTTGATGAACAGCTTAGAAACCTGGTGAAAGACACAAAAGTAATGCGCGGATCGGAGTGTGATCGGACCACTATTTGGTTATATCGAGCAAACGTGAGTCTGGAGAAGGAAAGCAAACGTTTTGCGTACGTCCTGAATTAGGGTAGACAAACTAGTGCATAATGGTGCGATAATGAAGTACGGAGATGCTGTGAATAAAGTGTTGAATGTGAATGAAATAGTGTGGAACTAACAAATAAAAGACACTGACGTTGAAAGTGCATGGATAAGATTAAAAACTGATGTCAATTGTGCCGTGCGGATTTGTGGAAGAGCGATTGAAGGTAGACAGGAAAAATGTGCTTGGTGGAATAACTCTGAAAAAGGCAGTATGTAAGAAAAAACGGCTGTGTAAGGTGTATAGAGAAGCGAAGGAGGCAGCGAGAAGAAGTGGTGGCTGTGGAAAGAGAGATAATGCAGAATGATTTTGACGGAAACAAAAAACTTCTGGAAATGGGGCAAAAATACAAAACCTGGCCCAAAACAAAACCCTGCAGGAGTGATGAGTACGAGCAACGAATTAGTATGGGACGATTGTGAAGTGAGGAAATCCTGGCAAGAATATTTCGGAAAGCGAGTGGTGTGGACAAGTAGACTACAGGGTTAAATGATGAGAGTATAGAAGAAATGGTGAATGAAACTGAGGATATTAGGATAAATGAGGTAGAGAAAACGGTAGGAAGGTTGAAAAATGGCAAGGAAGCAGGAGTAAACGAAATCACTAGTGAAATGCTAAATATAAGGGTGCAAAGCTTATAGGAAGATTGTGTGAATTATTCTATGTATGCCTTGTGTGTGGAAAAGTACCGAGGGATTGCAGAGCGCGATCATTATACTACTGTATAAGGGTAAGGGGAACAAAGTGATTGCAAGAACTACAGAGGAATAAGTTTCCTCAGCGTACCTAGTAAAGTATTTGGAGGACTGACTGATATAGTACGAGAAACTAAACAAACTAAGATTTGGGATGTACAGGGTGGCTTCATTCCAGGGACAGGATATGTCGATCAGTTGATCATCAGGTGATCGAAAAGTGTTTAAGGGTAAAAGGAAAAAGGTGCGTTTGTAGATCTGGAGTAAGCGTACGATAGAGTGAATAGGGAGTTGTGGGAAATATTAAATGAATATGGCGTAAATAAAGGTCTAACAAATGGAGTAGGGGCAGTGTTAGGATGAGAGGAGGTGTGAATAAATACTTTAGTATTGATCACGGAGTGCGACGATGCTGTGTGATATCACCGTGGTAGTTCAATGTATTCATGGATAAATGTGTTAGACAAGCATGTACCGATACAAATAGTATAATGGTTGGTGACATAAATGTAACACTTCTGGTGTATGCAGATGACACAGTCTTATTAAGTGACAGTGCGGATGAGCTACAAAGCGCTCTGAGGAGGTTTGATACAGTCTGTGAGAGCATGGACCTAAAGGTAGACGTGAACTAAATTAAGATTGTGGTGTTCAATCGGGAAGGTAGAAAGGAGAGTAGAGTAATGTTTCTGCTAGATGAAATTTTGGAGCAAGTGGACGAGCACCAGCTGGGTAGAATGTTTAGTGCGATGGTACAATGGATGGCGAGATTGGAAGTGAAAGTAATTGGAAGTATGTGGACAATAATGAGAAACGGAAGCATGAGGCTAGTTGCAAAACGAGCAATCTATAATCGCGTGTTTGTCCCATCAGTAATATATGGAAATGAGACATGGGTGTGTCAAAAAAAGCACGATAGAAAAATAAATGCGGTGGGTATGAGATTCATGAGAAGCGCATATGGTAAAATTAGAAGGGACAAGATAAAGAATAAATACATAATGACGTAGTGTGGCGAGGAAGAGACGGTGATGGATAAATATAAAAGTAGTACATTCGTTGGTTTGGTCGCATTGAGGGAGTGAACGCAAGGTTAACGAAGCAAATATATGTGGGTGAGGTCAGATGTAAGACTGTTCCCGATAGGCCGCATAAAACATGGCTGAATTTAGTAGAATCTATCATAAAGGAAAGAAAGATACGCAGTGTTAAAAATAAAAGGGCATGTCAGAGACAATGTATGAATCTTGAGGAAGCTAGAGAGATATGCGGAGATAGGAAAGCATGGAGAAAGATTGTGAATGAAAAATAAATAAGAGGCCGTGATTGTTTTGCCTACCCCGCAAGGGAATGGCGTGAAGGTTAGGTTAAGTTAAGTTAACATTACATTTTTCGGTACTAATAATGAACCTACACCTACTACATAATCCTTCACTAATATTTTATAAATAGCTTGATCTTTTTTCGTGATTGCGTCTTACGTCATTAGAGAATAATGTTTTGTTGTTAGAAGTACTAGTATTAATTGATACATTCAATGGTAAATTGTGGGAATTTCTGGTGTCAGGAACCTCTAAATTTCCTACATAAATAGACATTGTTTACTATATTATCATTATACACAATTTTAAACGAATTTTAAATGCAAGTGGTAAAATTGAATGTGAAAAGGCAATTCGGCCTTAACTTACGTGATTAGTTTTATATCACATTTGTATTCAAATATACAGGGTGTCCCACTAAGAATGCAAGGTACTGTATCTGGGAAACTATCCATCGTAGAGGCTTGCGCAAAAAATGTTATTACTAAAACGGACAATACAAAAACCTGGAAAATGTTTTCATGTTTCTGAAATGGCAGCTAGGGGGCGTAACTGCAATCTTGAATCTAAAAAAGTGATGTTTCTGTGAATTCTGGTATATTAACCTAATACAAAAATAACTGATCTTTAAAGTCGAGGATAATCTGAACTTTTTTTGTTTTGTTTCAACGGTTTCCTTAAATGACCCCGTATCTTCGAAACGGCTAAGCTGATTTTAACAAACTTTGGCGCGTTGAAATGAGATATTCTTGGGCTACAAATGTTATAATATTTAAAGTTTTGTTAGTTTCACATGTCGCCCCTAGAGGGCTTTGTTCGACATTCCGACAGAAACGGTTAATTTTCGCAAAAAAATAAATGCATTGGTATGCCTATTTTTTTATGAACAAGTAGCTAAATGATGCCTAAACAAGCTGGCGAAAACCGCATTTCGATATCTTATTCCTAACCTAAAATATCGGCCAAAGAAAACATTATACGAAAATCCCTTAAATTTTTCTTTTTTTAACTATATTTTTCTGGAATTGTTTCTATTATATAGGTTGTGGCCCTAAAAAGAACCGATTTAAAGGAGCAAGGTTTTTAATGCCCCCGTAAATGCTCGAACTGCTGACCATCACGCTCTATGCATTTCTGAAGCCTCTCATGACTAGACAAAACTGAAGCTTCAATTTCGGCTCTCGGTATGTTATGTATTGCGTTACGAATCCGGTTTTTCATATCTTCTCTAGTAGTAGGTTGAATCCGAAACATGATGTCCTTTAAGCACTCCCATAAATAAAAATCGAGGCGATCGCGGAGGCCATGGAAACAGACTTCCTCTTCCAATCCACCGCTGTTGAAATACTGCATTAATATGCTCTCGCACACTAATAGCAAAATTGGCTGGGCAACCATCCAACTGTAAAAACAATTTTTGCCCTGTTTCCAGAGGCACATCTTCCAACAACAACGGTAATTGATTGGCCAAAAAGTCAAAAAATACATTGCCATTTACGGGTTGCTCGAAAAAATTTTGCCTCCCAGTATGCCACACCATACATTTAAACTCCAACGTCCTCGGCGCTGAACTTCACGCAACCAATGGTGATTTTCTGCAGACCAATAATGCATATTGCATATTGTGCAGATTGACTCTCCCGTCACTACTGGAGGTGGCTTCATCAGTCCAAAGAAATTGAAATAAAAATTCTCTCTTTTTGCGCATCATGCCTAACATCCAATGACAATAGTCTAAGCTTCGATCAAAATCCTCCTCTTTCAAGGCCTGGTGCAAAACGACATGATATGGGTGCATTCTTAAAGTAGTTAAAAAAAGTTTTAAACGAATACTTATATATTTTGATGGCCATTAAACACATGTAAAATTCAGAAAATACGCCTCACCATGCACACGGGTCAACCAGACTTCCTTTTCTTTCACACTTAACTTCTTAATTTTCTTAGATCAAGTTTATACAAGTTTCGATAACGGCAAATTTTTAACCAAAAACCATATCTTAGAATCACTTCTGTATCTGGTTGACAATAATATATACCCAAACATAACTTCATTTACATACTTTATTCCTGTTTCCTTAAACTTATTAAAGCATCACTATGCACAGCGAATTTATCCTTGATCATGGGCATATATGTATTCGAAACACCCTTATTATCACCGGAAACTCTACAAATAACCCGCAACAAAAGCGATAATTATCCAAAAACAAAAAGTGGTTCGCGCTACTATTTAAACACGTAACCACCTTCTTTAGACTCGGAAATGTCAAATACTGACAACGGTACATGAAACTACATTATTTTTCCGCTATGGTTGAGTCTGATACTATCCCCCTTGAAGGGTTAACAGAGAGTCTATCCCTACGGTAGATTTCATCACAGGACTGACGTAACAAGGTTCCATCTCATCCTCAACACAAATTTTGAGTACGTGTCGGAGCCGCGATATCAGGAATCTAAACCACCATCGCTAAAACAAGACTGACCGTAAAAACTCAAATCTCCCCTTACCTCTTCATCACCATTCCAATGTCACTTGCGGTTATCCAACCTGAAAAAAACAAGCCATAAGTTTCACCCGACGAAAACATGCTACTTCCAAGAACTGATAAGCCACAACTTATTTTTCCAAACGACATATAGTTCAGCAACCAAGCTTTACGAACTTTACAAAGAACACATTTTAATAGAAACGATTCGATAAACTTTTAAAAAGAATTCAGCACCCATTTAACTCGACGCACCTCAAGCTTACCTTATCGAAAAAACAATTTTATACCCACATCTTATATTTCCCCAATTTCGTTTCTTTTAATGAACATGATATTAACTCTTTTAATACTGAATATAATTTTACGAAACGTAATTTTTGAAATCCATTTAACAAAATTCGCCAAAATTTAAAATAACGAGGACAATTATTTACACAGAAACTAATATACATCCCTGTCACTAAAACAAGAATACCCAGGTGGGTAATGAATTGTAATTTTACAAAGACTGTAATTTATTAAAAATGGTCAAACTCAAAAATACGTTAGTGTCCCTTACGAAAATGGAATTGCAAATGGTAATTTGCAATAAAAATCCAGCTAACTTCAAATTTTAATTAATTTAATTTTTTTTTCATTGCTATGAATCTTAACTGTTGAAAACAAAACATTTTAAATCTATTGACTTTTAAAACCAAATTTCGAAAAAAGAAGGGAAAAAAATTATCTGACGTAATTTGCTTAGAATTTTCACACCCTAAGTTCAGTGTCCAACCACAACACAATATTTCCAATGTTCCATTATTAACCTAAAATAGAGAATATCATTACATACCTCAAAATAATGTTAGAGCTGCAAGAAGTAATTTGACCCACTTCGTTTGAAATACAACAAATGCGGAATATCAGAATTAAATATGAATAAAATGTAGGAATGAATCTTAACAGGATATGCTAAAATAATTTAAGTTAGCTTTATTAAAAATTATAAATACAAAAAATTGGACAAACGGGAAGCGGACGGCGAAATCGTTATTTTTAAATTTGAAAGTGACCAAATGTCTTTAGGCAAGGAAATTATCAATTAAAATAGTTTCGTGGCAAGAAATTCAAAAGTATCCTTGAACTAATGAATGGAAATCTTAAATTTATGTATTAATATACAGGGTTGGGCAAATGTGTGGAAACCCGTTATTTCTGGCTAAAATATTGATTGTATCAAAAAAATACCTTCACAAAAGTTAATGTAAATTTTATTATCTATTCAGTGGCGTACTAAGATTTGCAGCAGCTACGCCAATGTTCGAGATATGACGTCACCGATGGTTTTTTCAAATGGGCGACCCTGTATATTTTCACATTTTCAGATATACCGTTTTTCTCCAATTATAATGGTATATGGTTTGGTAGGTATGCGACTTGTCGTTTTTTAAATATTAACTAAAATAATACAATGAAGAAGATACATATTATTTAGTAATTTTAATGAACTGTTGATTTACAACAAAAATTGAGCGCGTCATATTGAGAAAATATTCATAGTAAATGCTCAAATTGGAGACCTTCAGCACCTTGACAGTGTCATATTCGGTCGGCAAAGGTTCTTACGGAGTTTTGAATGGCTTGCTGTGAGATTTCTTGCACAGCCACCCTAATCCGGTCTTCCAGTTTTTCTAACGACTGAGGTTTGGTCTTATACACAATAGATTTTAAATGACCCCATAGAAAATAGTCTAGAGGACTTAAATCTGGCGAACGCGGTGGCCACTCAATATGTCCTCTTCGACCTATCCATCTCCCCGGAAATATTTCATTAAGATATTGACGCACGTCAACTCCATAATGAGGCGGATCTCCATCCTGTTGGTACCAAATTTCATTTGAGGGTCGTTCAGGATTCTCATGGTTCGGAAATAAACGAACTAATGCTGGAACAATTTGCTCCTGCAACAATTGTAAATACCGATTAGCATTTAAATTGTCTCTCAAAAAGAATGGTCCAATTATATGTCCTCCCATACATTTAATTTTTGAGGATATTGGGTGTGACCTTCTTTCATCCAGTGAGGATTGTGGTCAGACCAATAGCGACAGTTATGTCGATTGACAAAATCATTGAGTTGAAATGTTGCTTCATCTGAAAAGACAACAATATTGAGAAAATTGCCATTCATTTCAATGTGATCCATCATTGACTGGCAAAACTGCATTCTTCTATCAGGATCATCTTCATTAAGTTCTTGTACTAAATGCGTTTTATACGGATGGAGATGATTTGTGGACAATATCCTTCTTACCGATCTACCGCTAATATCGTGACGTAAGGCCAGTTTTGGTACTGAAGTTATCGGTTCTACTTGGACATCAAGAATAATATCAAGTGCCATATCTTCATTTGCAGCCGATTTACTTCGACCTGATTTTGGCCGATTTCTAACACTTCCAGTTTCGTGAAATTTCCGCACAATCTTCGAAACCGTTGATTTGGAAATGTGAGGATTTCTCTCCGGAAAGTTGCATTAAAAATAGCACATGCATCTTTTAAAGATCTCTGCCTGTCTCCAAATCCAACCATCATTAACAACGAAATACGCACACGTTCACTTAATTCAACCATGATTAGAAAACAATACTAATACTTTACACCGAAATTATCTGACGGAATTAACAGTAACTGACAATAATACTAAATATTTGAGCTATGTTACAGAAATAACCATGGCAACAACAAAAAAAACGAATATTTTTTATTAGATAGTACAGCGACAGCGATCTCTTATTTTATTATTTTATTTAATATTTAAAAAACAACAAGTCGCATACCTACCAAACCATATATCATTATAATTGGAGAAAAACGTTATATCTGAAAATCTGAAAATACACAGGGTCACCCATTTAAAAAAAAAACAATCGATGACGTCATATTTCGCAAAATTGGCGTAGCTGCTGCAAATCCTAGTACTTCACTGAATAGATCATAAAATTTACATTAACTTTTGTTAAGGTCTTTTTTTTTATACAATCAATAGTTTAGCCAGAAATGAGGGGTTTCCACACATTTTCCCAACCCTGTATACTCTTAGTAAATAATTATACATTGTACTTAGATTACTAATGTCAACTCTATTGTTTATTTAATGTTTGTTATTATTTAAATGGAACATTTCCGGGAACATGCGTTTCGTGAGGGTTCACTCTTTTGCTAAAATTTTTGGATTGTCAAAGTCGAAAGGGTGGTTATTCTCTGCAGAATAAGCTGCTAATTGGCATACTAACCTTTTATACTTTATGTCAGACTTATCGCCAGAGATCCTACCTTTTAGAAATTGAGAAGTTTGTCCGATATACGTACCGGAGCATTCTGTACAGTTTATTGCATATATAATGTTAGAAACTAGTAAAAGGTGCGTTCTATCCTTAAGAGGAGAGAACAGGGAACTAACGGTATTAATATATGTTTTATTTGTGGGGTGACATTTTCAAAATATGTAAGACCAGTGTACATCTTATTTTCTATGTTCTGAGAGAGTGGTGGGTCAGTAATTGTTGCAGGAGTTATGTTATTATGAAGTCCCATAACACGATCTTCTCGTGAGGAAAGAATTTTATTGACCAGGGTTTTGGGGTAAGAGTTTTCGATGAACAGTCTCGATAAGTTCCTCAAATTACTCGTGATGAAAAAAGTGTCATCAGAGATACTGGAAACGCTGTATTACATAGCTTTTAGTAGGTTAATTATATATTTGAGGGGATGGTAGCTCCTATAATTTAAATAACGACCAGAGTGTGTGCTTTTTTTTTGGTACCAATCGAATCTGGTAATGTTCAACAACAAAATTGACAGAGGAGTGGGCTAATGATATCCAGCATAGCAACGCCTATCAATTGCTTGTAGAAGTTACTATCAAGTCTAAAATAGGTTTAGTCAAATACGTATTTTATGATTTCTATAAAAAACCCTGAACCAATGTCAGTATGTTGAGAAACAGAATTCCATCTTATCTCTATCACCTCTTGTATCCGAGCCTAGGGAATATTATTAATTAGACTAACAACATCTAAACTTATAAGAACAAAACCCTGTGGTAGCTGAAAACGTTTGAGTTGTTCTACTAATTTAAAAGTGAAAATGACAAAGTATGGGCTACCTGTATTATATGAAAATTTTAATAGGTTAGTAATGAAAGATTCCAAACGTCTGGATGCAAAACTGTGAGCATCAACTATATGTTGCAGAGAATTATTCTCCTTGTGTATTTTCACATTGGAAAATATTGTAGGTGGAAGTGGATTTATTTTGGTTTTATGGTTTTGGCTACCTCAGGAGTGACATAATTTAATCGCACCAGCTTATCAGTTAAAAAGGTGCAGCGTGGTGTAGGGTCTTTTGGAAGTATCTCATAATTTGTAGGGTCGGCAATAATTGTTATTAATTCGTCAATGTATTCGGCCTTATCCACTACTACTGTGGTGCTGCCTTTTTCAGTTTTTAGAACCAGAATGTCTTTCTTTTTTGGACATAGTTAATTGGAGTTTGTTAACAGTGAAGTCATTATCGGTGGCATGTTCCTAAAATTTAGGGATATTTATAAAATGATTGCACCTACATAATTATGATAATTTTTTGGTATAAATGTAATGATAATTTCCATTTCCCATAAATAATTGTAAATGGAAAAATTATTGTGTTGTGGTTGAATACTGAACTTTGGAGCTAATACCAAGAAATTAGTTACTTCCTGAGTTATTTGTTCGGGGCTAATTTTCCTAATCCAATTTTCCTTTACCGGGACGTTATTTATGCTCTCCAGTGATACCTTGAGGTTGTTTAATTTCTGTCTCTTAGACCATTTTATTCTATTATAGATTTTATAGAATTCAAGAGCTTGTCTATTTTTAAATGTGCGAAACAAATGTGGAGGTAAGATTGACTGTAATCTATTCATAATGCAGTTAAGGGATAGACGTATATTCCTAAGTTTAGAGTAAGTAATTAATAATAATGTTTTTTAACCTTTTTTGCATGTTCTGAATTCTCGTCATCGTTTTTCCATGTGCAGATTCCAATAATAGGTGTAGTTTCTTTATTCCTTGATTTATGTGGTTCGGGTAAATTCCAAGTCCTTTGAATTCCATCAATAACCGCCTGCGATTTAAGGAGGATTTTTTTTCCTATTTCACGAGATTCATTGTTTCCAGTCCATTCTTACATGTGATTCAAGCGTGTGACTGATGAAGTTAAAAAAACCATTACCTGTAACGTTAGAGCTGCAAGAAGTAATTTGACCCACTTCGTTTGAAATTCAATAATATAAGGGCGAACTTGGGGTATATGATAATTCCATTATGATAATCGATATTTCGAAATAATTTTATTTCTTTATCGGGACTGAATCTAAAGTTTTACTGACGTCAGAATACATACAGTTTTATAAAAGTCTTAACTTACAATATTAATGAAAAGTGTGTATTTGCTAAGATGTGTCATGGAAAAAATGCGGACTATGCGAATTAAACATGAGTAAAATGTAAGAATGACCCTTCGTAGGGCATTTTAAAATAATTTAAGTTAGATTTATTAAACATTATAAATGGAAAAGCTTACAATTCAGGCGTTTCTGGGAAAAACACAGCTCAACATTTACATATTTGGGAAAACCAAAAAAAAACTTGCGGATATTTTTTTTATGATTAGGGTGCTGTATTGGCATATCTAGTAGAAGTAAAAAGATTAAATATACTTCGTCCAGAGTCACTCATGAATTTTGTTTATCAAACATATATAGAAAAAACACAAGAATCTTATGAACATGTGGGGTTTTTAAAAGAAAAAATTAACTAGTGTCCTTAATACAGACACTAATAAAATAGAAACCAACCCTGACAACAAAAAACCTCACTAGTACCGTACTCAGTCTTCGCAGTTTTCGATGATAATGTTATCAGAAGTGTCAGGTGCTGTGGTGTTTTTCTACTGCATCCGACTTTGTTTTCTTAATAGGTACTGGCAGATCATATGCATGATTTAAGTTAATTTCGTATTCCTTGGTTACTTTTGATGCTACTAGTGACGAACGCCATTTACCACTAGAACTATCTTCAAGTAAAATTACATTTTAGCATTTTCACATTTTTATTCTAATAGCAGGTTTTGGATTTAACAAAAAAACGTGTTAGTTGCGCTTTTAATGCAAAACCTATTGACTAATCTGCTTTGACAAGTCTAAATAGAGACGGCTTAGCTCTTGTTTGTAGAATGAGGTTATACCACCCCTCTGGAATCTCAACTCGTTTCTTCCTTGAGATGGGAGAAAAACCCGATCATTAGGCATATATTAATGTCCTCTTACAGGGAACATGTGAATTATGAAATCAAACATTTTTAATACATGAACTAATCCATATAAAAAATGTACCATCGTATAGCTCTTGTTTTTGCCCAGGCAGCCATAGCTAATGGAAATTAAATTTCTACACAAATTGTTCGTATTGAAGCAGTACAATAACATCGACGTAACGTCGATTGATCTATTTTTAGCTTGTTCTTCTGTATAAATACACGTTATGTCCAAAATCATGGATTCCGAAAACATAAAAAATAGTACCGTATCTGCCTTGCAAAAATACTGGGTTGGACGGTATATGTAGCAGTGGCAATTGCAAGAAATTTCACCTTCTCTCGCTTGTTCTTTATAGCTGCGTTTTTTGGTGTGGAATGCATTATCTTTTCTCAATTGAAGTTCTTTTTTTATGTTCCAAGTAGCTGCATCGGCATCAGAAACACCCTTCTAGCTTAAGATATCTTCAAATTGGTCACATTTCGCACAAGTGTCTGAATTCGGAATTCCAAATTTAATATTAAATTTGGTTTCAAATACTTTCCAATACAATTTGTATGGAACGTTAGGATAGTAATCGTGCAGAAAAGCTTCGTGCTTACTTAACTTAAAATTAAAACATTAACTATCACTTTGTTTCAAATGCTTTAAATTTAAGTTTACGTACACTTTTCTTTAATTCTAGATAAAATCTTATTATTATTAAGAACACAGGGTTACAAATTAAGTTGTAAATTAGATCCTTTTTGTTAATTTCTCCTACTCTAACTGTAAAAAGGCTTTTTTTATGTAAATATTACATTCTTCTAATTAAAACTGCATATTAAACTACATGCTTATTTACAGTTATAACTTGTAATTTTTATTTATTGCAAAAATACTGAAATTTAAAATTATAAATGGTTTGAATAAGATTAAATTATTTGCATACATATATGTAGACTTTGCTACATGGTATAAAATAATGATATATTATTGACACACATTCTTTAATGTACTTACTTAGAAAGCAGTTCATTATAAGGTAATTTTGTTTATAAGAATAAATTATATTATTATATTTTCAATTAAGTTTTAATTTTTTTTTATAAATTGAAGGAATATAACATATTCAGTTGTTAGTTACAAACACGCAAAACAAACGTTTGAATACCACTGTCAAAGGATTACAAGAGACAATTCAGTCTTTAAAGAGACGCCTAAAACAAATATTACTATCTCCTTCTAATACTCCTGACACAAATACAGATGTTTTAAACATGTAGTGTCCGTATTAGTTGACCACCCGCCGCGACGATAATGTAGCATTCCATTCTCTCTATTTCCAAATACTCTGTGAAATATATACAAACTACGAGTTTGTACGCCAAACAAAGCGCTAAGCCGAAATTCGAAATCATTCATTTTACGGACTATAGTTAATAATTGTAAATTGTACTTAGATTATTAATGTTACCTCTATTGTTTGTTGAATGCTTATTATTATTCATATGATGCATTTCCAGGAACAGGCGTTTCGTGAGGCTTTTTCTTTGCTAAAATTTTTGGACTGCCAAAGTCGAAAGGGTATCTATGAGCTGATAATTAGGATCCCAACTTTTATACGTTATGTCAGACTTATGGCTAGAGATCCTACCTTTTAAAAATTGAGACGTTTGTCCGTTGTACGTACCGGAGCATTCTGTACAGTTTATTTCACATATAATGTTAGAAAAAAGTAAAAGGTAACAAGTCATTTATCAGAAATGACTATCGGAAACGGTTTTAAAGTATGTTTGTGGGGTGACATTTTCTAAATATGTGAGACCAATGTACACTTTATTTTCTGTTTTGAGAGGGTCGGTAATTGTTGCAGGAGGCGTAGAATTATGAAGTCGCATAGCACGATCTTCCTCTGAGAAAAGAATTTTATTGACCAGGGGTTTGAAATAAGAGTTTTCGACGAACAGTCTCGATAACTTTCTCGTCTTACTGGCGATGAAAGTGGCATCAGAGATACTGGAAACAGTATTTCATAGCTTTAAGTAAGTTAATTTTGTATTGGAGAAGATGGTGGCTCCTATAACTTTAAGTAACGACAAGTGTGTATACTTTTTTGATACCAATCGAATCTGATGATGTTCAACCCAACCGTAACAAGTAGGGTATCCAGAAAAGGCACCGCTCTGATTGTTCTCTAACTTATCTGTATACTATATATTTAGATCGTAACTATTAAATGTATTGAAAGTATTATCTATTTGGACCATCGGAATGGTGCATATTACATCACCTGCATATTTTTTGATAAAAGGTGTGAACGGAAGCTGTGATAGAATCCGATCGAAGAAATGAATTGAGCATCATGATTACCTTCTTATTGTTTATACGTTTATATTAATTAGGGATTTCCGCAAGGTATAATTAATTTTTTTATATATATTTATTTTATTTATTACGCCTAGGTGTCCCGACGTCGCGCTGAACATCGTCCAAGTCCTTCATGAAAGATGCGGAACCACCCGAAGAGGGTGTCAGATCCGTAGGACCGCCTTACGACGTCGGATCGTGTCTCTCCCTAGAGTCGGGTTGCCCTTGGATTGCATCCTTAATCAGGTGGTAAACTCCATCTAAGACTAAATATCACCACGAGACCGATAGCGAACAAGTACCGCGAGGGAAAGTAGAAAAGAACTTTGAAGAGAAAGTTGGAGAGTATGCGAAACCGTTTGGGGGTAATCGTGAGGAAACCGAACGATCGAAGGCCGAGATACAGCGTTCACCGCCGTAGATGGGGCGATAGCAGCGTGCACTTCTCGGTCTCGTTCACGGCTGCCGGAATTCGTAGTGCTCTCTCTGATCTCGATGCGCCCGACGTGGCATTCAAACACAGAACAAGGCGTTTGTTAGACGGTGTGCACAAAATGCGCACTCGGACGTCGTCCTAGCTCAACCTTCGTGGAATGTGAATGGCGTTGGCACTCTAGGGCGTGTGCGCGCGTACACACCGTCTTGAAACACGGACCACGAGTCCAACATGCGCGCGAGTTTAATGGCAGAAAAAGCTAACCCTAAGGAGAAGCGAAAGCGAAGGGCTCGGTTTCAGTCGAGTCCCACCGGTCCGTAGGGGGGATGGGCGATGCATCTTAGTCGTCTTGCACTCCCGGGGCGTCTCCGCCAATCATCGTCGTGGACCTTGCGCTTTCGACGGTACCGGACATTTGTCTGCTCAGGTCAAAGTCAGGGGAGACCCTGATGGAGGTCCGATCGTCGGAACTGGGTATAGGGGCAAAAAACCTATCGAGCCGTCTTGTAGCGGGATCGAAACGACCTCAATCTATTCTCAATCTTCAAATGTGTGAGATCTCCGGCGTGCCTGAATGACCAAGCGGCGAGATGGGATCTAGAGTAGCTATTGGGCGATTTTGCAGTACCGCCGTAGTGGTATGAGCCAAATGTGAAGTTAAAGCGCCCAAATCAACGCTCATTGGAAACCAGAAAAGGCGTTGTAACTAACGACAATTCAGTTCAATTAAATATATATTTAATTTCACTAATCGATACTTTACAAAGAGTATTTTATGCCCCAAGTGTCTAATCAACTTTTCTGTAGAAAAGCTTACAATCCGGAATGTTTACAAAGAAACTTAATCAAGAGGTGAAGAGGTTTTTCAAGCTCCGAGGTAGAGTAAAACCCTGCGTCATATTTTCAGTATCAAAAATAAATAATAAATTACGGTTCCTCTTGCCTCTACCCCTACAGTGCTCATATTAAGACGCTGAAGTTTCCACCGGGACGGCTACCCCTCAGTTGTGCCCGGGTTATTCCCTCGCTCTGTGATTAGGGACATTGCAGATGCCTGTGGCAGGCTATTCCTGTACTCGCCCTACGTTGTATTATCTAAGATGCGGCAATCATATCTGTGCGTAAGTTAATCATGCGCTCATTCCTCCCGCCTGATCCTAGCTAAGATACCTAGTGGCAGCTGCCCGCCGTATAATCCTGCGGCCGCCTATTTCTACTTTAAGATTACTCTAAACCTGCTCAGCTGCAGGTTGTGAAGCGGGTTAACCGCGTCCCTCCCTTTAGAATCCTTATCTAAAGACGTCACACGAGACCTTTCCCTAAATTTCTTAACTAAGACACCAATTAGAACCCGAGCGGCGGCTATTTCGACGCCCCGTCCCTACTTCTTAAATTTATCTTACGAACTATTTAATGATCTTCCGGATATAGCCGGCGACCCAATCACATGTGCACGAGTGATGCCCGTTCCCTGTATCTAAATTAATTCTAAGTACTAATTCTAAGTAAGTCGCCTTTGTTCCACGTAGTGGTGAGTAGCGGCTGTACGCAAGAACAGCTCTTATTCTACTTAAGACTTTCTTCTCCCCAGAGTTAGAGCGGGGGAAGAGGAAAATCGGGTCATTATCCTTATCCTTATTCTACTTAAGACTTCCTTATCCCCAGAGTTGGAGCGAGGGAAGAGGAAAATCTGTGCGAGGGTGCGCCACTTTTACCTAATTTATCTACGGTTTTAACTAGGATACCCTCGATTTTCGACAAAATGAGGAAATCGAAGGTATCATACAAGAGACACGCCCATGTTCGTTTACGCAAACCGCCGTCTGTTCGGTGGCAGGCGGTCGAAAGGGTCTGTGCAGGATTGATGTCGGGCCGGAACGGGCGCCCTAAGATTTCGCCGCTCTCGAAGATCCGGGTGCTGCGGCATCTGTGCACAAGTCTTGCTCTAGAAAAGTATGATTAAGGATTTGCGTTCGTCGGCTACAATCCACGGCCGCAACTCCTGTGGGCGAGTGAGCCCTCGCCCGCAAAAGTTACCGTTAAGGGTTTCCGTTCACCTGATACAGTCGGCGACCGCGGTCCCTGTGTGCGAGTGAGGCCCGCCTATGTACTAAGACCGCGACATTTCTTCTACCTTCATTCGCCCGTCTTTTCCTTATGGACCAAATCTGGTAGACGCGGAGCACGAGACATCCAGCGACTACCCTCAACTGCGTCCCACCCACCGCAACCATATGCAAGACCTTTACGTTGGTTATCGGGTTGCCGTCTCTCCCGCCTCTCTTCCGAGGGGGCCTACTCTAACACCGAACTGTAAATTCGGTCCGGTGGACACAATCCATAAATAAGACGCGATTTTTAATAATAGCAATCCGGATTGCACGTGTCAACGTGCCGTTTTACAGTCTCTGGACTTGTTTAGTGGATTTCGATAGTTTCGCCCACCATTCCAGTTCGCTAGCCATAGCCATACCTTCCTCTCACGTACTTGGCCGTTGTAGGTGCGCGCCGACCAGTTTCGCGTCCGCTAACCTTCTCGCGTCTTCCTCGATCTGGCAGTCTAATATGACATGACCGGAGTCTTCCGTGCCGTGTCCGCACGCATACCGCTCGTCCTCCGTCTTCCCGAATTTTTTAGGTAGCTTTAGATAACGCGGTCGGTCTCGGCGCCGATCCGTCTTTGTTGCTATGCACGAATTGTCCTGCTGGATGATAGTCTCTTTATTAAGGTCTTCTGAATTTTGGCGTAAGCGACCCTCGCGTTCTCGTCCGTCGCAGTTTTCTTTGCGAACTGGTAAGCCGTTTCGTTTCCGAGGTGCCTGACGTAACAATCGTTATGCTTGCGCCACGAGTTCGGTAGACCTAGTAACGTTTGTTAGAGCGAGCAGTGAGGATTTACTATCTGACAAGATGGAGATCTCCGGGACGTCTTACAGATGTTCGCTAGCATATCTTAGGGCTTCGACGATTGCGGCCAGCTCGCCCTCGAAGTTTCTGCTGGATATCTCCCTCCCTTCTCGGTAAACTACGTACGTTGCTCCCGTTCAGATTCCGATACCCAACCGTCTGTATAGCACCTGACGTCGGCCGCTCCCTTCTCTCCGATGTAAAAGTCAGAAGATGAAGCCACGTCAGCCGGAAGCCCCAGTTCGGCGACTCCGTACCTAGTTTCGGTCGTTTTGTCCGCGCATCCCATCTCGTTGAGTATTTTCTCGCTTACCCCTTTCGCCTCTCCAGGCCGCTGCACGGTCTCGTTCGTCCTGTAACAAAAACTAGTTTGTTGCGCGCTTAAAAGTTTGTTACGTTCTTTTACGCTCCCTTGACTCCCCAGGTTAATTTCACTGCGGCGCCTATTTTATTACACGTTTGATTACACTTTGTGCTCGCGTATTTAACGTGTTTCTTCCAGTTTAATCTGTTCTCTACCAGGACGCCTAAAACTTAATGAAGCCTTTGCGCCAAATCCTTTCGTTACCCGACCTGAACGATGGTTTTTGCTGGTTTGCGTGTTTAACGTAAATTACCCCTTCCGACTTATTCGCGTTAAATTCGGGTTTAAATTCGCGTTCCTACGCGATTAACGTTAGGAGTGCAGTATTTGTTGCGCTATTTAATTATATTGGACGGCCGTTGAGATCAATGACGTGTCGTCGGCGTATCTTATGTGATAGTGAATTCCGCGCTCTTAAGTCTACTTATTTAAGCCGACAATTTTCGTTTAAAGAAAATGCGTCGACTGTATGCAGTGAAAATAGCGTCCGCTCAAATTTATTCAAGCACTAGGACTTTTACGTCTTTTGCGCGGGATAAACACTGTTACGCGCGGTCACTAGCACTAGCATTTTCACGAACACCGGTTGCCCCACGTCGCTGCGGCTTTGTGGCTGCTCCGGTGGTCCTTCTCCGGTACTTCTTCCCGTCGATTTGATGCCCTCGAAAAATCGGTGGAGTCGTGGATGGACCTTCCTTCGCCCGTTGTTTCCTTACGGACTAAATCTGGTAGATACAGACCATGCGACATCCCGTGACTTCCCCCTACTGTGCCCAACCCACAGCAACCATACGCAAGATCTTTACCTTGGTTATCGGGTTGCCGTCTCTCCTGCCTATCTTCCGAGGGGGTCTCGGCGGTCAATTACGTCGGTTTAGTAATCCCCGTAATTGCTTGCAGCGCGGCTCGAGAGCCGGCCTCCTCCGTTCATAATCAAGTAGGCATGTTAGTACGCGCACTCCTCGATGTTTGCTTTGCCGAACCTCCTCAAGTAGACACCGGTCCTGCAGTTTCTCGTGATGTGCTGGACTGTAAAGGGGTCCAGCTCTGGGATCGATTGTAATCTTTGGCGTACTTCCGAGGTATAACTTGCGGTTATCCGGCGGTTTTTGCGTCGGCCCACCCCTTCTGCCATTTCCGCGTCCAATTCTAGTGCGCGAGTTCTTTAACCATTGCCAACAGGATGTTCTCGCAAACGACCCGTGCTCCCTGATCTCTACTTGCTTATTTTGCGGGACAATCCGCTCTTTCGTTGCCTGAGTTTCCGACGTATGCTTACACCCAGTGTAATCTGATGTTAACAACTACTGGACTTCCTTCATCCGCCTCCACGCTTCCGCGGTCAATTCCGTCGGTATCGTGACCCCTGTGATTGCTTGTAGTGCGGCACGAGAATTTTGCTAATAACTAAGGTGGTTTCTGTCGAAACCGTTTTAAAAGGCACCGCAGCTTTGACGGCCAGCATTCTTTTCGCGCCGAGCAGTTTTTTTCTCTGTCTTATTTTAACGTCTTTACGCCAAATCTCGACCCGTAAAGCATCGCGGGTTGTATTGCGCCCTCGTAAGTAATCGTTAGTGCCGGTTCCTTAATACCCCAAATTATCCTTTCCGCCGATTTTATTCTGTTTCCTAGATGCCTAACTTTCCCCGTTACGTGATTTACGTGTTCTTTCCAATTTAATCTGTTATCTACCAGGACGCCTATATACCTAATATGTTCTTTGTACGCGACCCTATCCGTAAGTTTGATCGACGTTTTCTATTGTTGCGGTCGTTTTCCGTAGAATACGCCTTCCGATTTTAACGATAGTTTGTATTCGTGGCCCCAGTCAACCAGTTTTGGTAGTGCTTCATTTGTTTTACCTCTAAACACCTTGTATTGCGCGGTCCTTGTGACCAATAGGGTGTCGTCTGCATATCCGACGATCGAACATTCTTCCGGCAGTCGAACTTTAAGAATTGTATCGTATAGTATCTTCCAATAAACGGACTTCGTGCAACTTCCATATGGGCACCCAAGTTCGAGGTCTCTTAGGACGGAAATATCTCCTGGCTAAATTAAATCAGATTTCGTGGTAACTCACGGTGCTGCATTTGCTAACCTATCGCGGGAATCCAGGCGTTGTCGAACGCGCCATTAATGCCAAACGAGACTGCTACACAGTAATCGCGCCCTGCTCTTGTGCTTTTAATTTCCGCAACTACTCTTTTAATTGCCGAGATGGTTTTTGTGCCCTCGCTAAAGCAATACTGCCGCGGGTGGAACCCGCCCTTTTGTTTTATCACATATTCGATTCTCGTTGTCACGATCTCATCTAGGGCTTTCCCAATTACCGGTAGTAAACAAATGGGACGGTACGTTTTCGGATAATTCCTGTCATTCGTTCCGGGCTTCAGAATAAATCTTACTGTTTAAATTTTTCAGCACCTCGGCAATACCCTTCTATTTAGACAGGTATTAAATACGTCGGTTCATGATTCCGGTGCACATTCGAGCGCTCTTAATGTTGTGTGTGTGTTGTAATGTCGTGAGTAAACGGTGGGAGTGGCTACGTCTCGCTTAATATCCGGACCGCCATCACCCCATTGGACTCGTCGGCATCGTTTTCGAGAAGAGGCGCGCCGATAGCTCCCGGAGGCGATCGAAGAGCGACTGGACGCTGGTCTCCCCACTTGGACAGCTCCGATGTATAATTAACTCCTATGTTGGCGGAGCTCCAATGCACACTTAGCTTCGATGTAGGAGAAGCTCCGATATAAACTTGGTTGCGATATAGCTGAAGGTCCGATGCATATTTAACTGCGATGTAGGAATAGCTCCGATGTATACTTAGTTCCGAGGTAGGCGAAGCTCCCATGCATATTAAATATACATATGCTATCAAGATGACTATAATAATTCTTCACTGACTATCTGAACATTTTAACTACGCATTTCCATGGATATTACTGTACCACAGATACTATTACATTATTTTATACTACATTTATATTTGACTGCAAGTTCAAAGCCTAATGTTACCTTAGGTGGGTTTTGGTGAATTATTAATTGTTGTGGGTGAAGTGTTGTTATGATGTCGCATAGCAAGGTTTTCAATTCTTGTTGCGTTGTTTGGGATTTGATTACGTCACTACTCGTATCCAAAGGCGAAAAGAAGATAAATTTGGTACAAACAAAGCTGTCTTCGATAGATTTTTTCACATTGACTGTAGTATTACGTGATGGGAGAATGTAACAATAGACGAAATGTTATGGTAATTTCGCGGAAGATGTGCACCTGTTAAGAATGGAGTTAAAATATTTTCAACTGTAGACGCAAACACATATATTATTCAATATGGAAACATAACCATATCGTTAATCATGTAGTGAGAGGCATGCTTGGATCACTTTAGTCTTACTGGCAAAACATATATAATTGGAAGATTACGATAGCTGAGAGAATAAAAAGATAGAAACGAGAAGTTCCTTTGGACCTGACCTTGGAGTACCTAGAGAATAATAAAGTAACACATTTAGATTTTTAAAAGAAGAAACATGGGCGTGGTACGTTCTAAAAATGGAAAAGTTGTATTTCTTTGTCAACAATGCATAATGCCAGAGCAATAGATCAGGACACCGTCGAGAAAAAGAAACCATCAATAATTACGTTTTACAATAAGTTGAATGGAGGTGTTGACAAAGTGGTTAGAATGAAAGTTAGATGTTTTGCCTCCAGAAAAGCTGATAGGTGGCCTGCTACTATATTTTTCACACTACGAAGTACTGGTGAGTTATCTACTTGTGTGTAACCAATAATTTGTTTAATATATTGTTATTTCCAGAGGAACGGAATAGTTACATTGTTTTATCCGTCAACACGGAAGGGTCTAGAACTAGGCCTTTGAACTGTACTGCGAATAGCTGATGTACAGTCTAACATTAAAGATATACCGAGCAATATAAAAACAAGAATCTGTGATATGTTGAATATGCCTCAACCACGACAACTTTCACTATCTCAAAAAGTTTAAGGGAGGTGCGCCTACCCTTCTGGTATTAAAAAATAATTTTTATGATTGTTATGTTTATCCACGGCTTTACTGAGTCGTTGTGGGCGTAAGAACTTGCATGCAGCGTTACTAACCAATTAAACTAACAAAGGTGTTTATTCTCTTAGTAAATTACAAAATAATGGTATGTCATATTACAAGTGAGATAAATGCATCTTTATGTGCGAGTTTGAAGTGTGACCCATGAGAGTGCGTCAGCACACGTGTGGGACACTTCTTTGGAGTTTCACAATGTCATTTTGCTCACGTGTGGTATTCGACGTTTCATGTTATGAGTGCATTAAAAAAATTAATTTCATTCAAACAAATACATAATAGTCACCTATAAAAATTGTATCGCCATATGTATCACTTTTTGTAGTTACCAACGGTTGTTACAGTTACGAAATAAAACGTTTATCATTTTTAAAAAAATTTTTCAGCTTTGACAAAATTGTTTACAACATCTTTAACAAACATTACTACTGACGAAGATAACTGTAAGTGTTATCGAAACGTTTAGATTGTATAATTTAAAGTACACCATTAAAAAATCCCAAAAAGTAAATATTTTATTATGAGTGTTAATGTAAAGTTTACATTTTCACAATTATCATTTTGTTCACAATTTTCATTGATTTAATCTAAATTAATAAAATGAATTTTAATTACAACTGACTACTATCAAACTTGCTCACTTGTGATTATTTTAGCTCACTTGTGAATAATATTTGTTCTCTGTCACCCAAAACAATGGTCTAAGGTACCTCAATAATTAGACCTGTAAGATAAAAATGCTAAGGCTTTATATAAACAAAAAATAATTCAGGAATTGAATAGATACTGCTGGTACCGTCAAACAATTAATCCTCCCTAATCCTCTGTCTAGGAGATTTGGTCCCTTATAGAAACAGCTGCTTTTAATTGTTAATTTTGTCAGGTATTTTGAACACCCTGTATACGCATTGGGTAAGTTTGTGTGTAATTCTATTCACTTAGTTAGATTCCGTATATTTTTTTGTGTGAGAGCTTACTGTAGATAATGGAATATTTTGCTTGAATGAACCACGCTGAATGAAAAGGAATTTTAGGAATGTGTAATGTGCATAAAGGAATTTCGTATTTTTTTGGTGTAGTTACGTAATTTTCATTAAGAAAAGTCAGTGTAGTTTTTTGGAATTTTAAGTACAATCTTCAGTTTATTGCCCGAATCATATGTGAAGTTTTAATGAGATAAATTCGTTTAGTTTTGTTACCTAGTTTCAGCATAAAGAAGCGTTGTTATCGCATTGGTGCCGTACTGTCGCATTCGTCTGGAGGAAGAGTTGGAGAGTCGGAATGTTGGTTTTCATCCATGTAAGTAATATGGGCGGGCGATTGGTTGTACCTTTGCAATAACATTTCTGTATCGTGTCGAAGGAAAGTGCAAACATTGCAGTTTCTTCGCCTGAAGTCGAGATAGAACCGTCAATTTAAGGGGGTAGAAATTTAAAATTAAAATGGTTGATTGGTTTGTTTGAATGAATCTGTATGGAGGGGAACGTTTTTTAAGATGGCGAGAAAGTAATTTTGAATGAGAGGACTCTGTCTTAAGCTTTTGAAGCGTAAAGTCGTGCGTGTTGGGAAGTCGTCGAATTATCGGAATTGGGGTTTCATCATTGTGCGAGCTCCTAGTGAAAGTTAAGGAGTAGTGTTGAGGACTTGAAAGAATAGTCGATTATAACCAAGTTTGGGATTTTTTTGTGAAGTAACATTTCAACCGGGCTCGCTCATAAAGTTAGTTTAATGGCATCTTCGAGTGCGTTTATGATGGAAATTTGGTTCGTGTTTATTGTAGTGCGAACCTGAGGACTATTGAATTTTCGTTAGTAATGAGACATAATTAAAGAACCCCTTTCCTAAAATTTAAGTGTACGCAGTGAACGATCGCCCCACACACACATACCGTTTAGGATTGTTCTGTTCGTAATTGAACCTATTAACGTAAGCTGTACAAAACGATTTGTTGAGTGTCGAATTAAAAGAAATTATTAAAGTGATTTAAGTTAGTTTATGCTGCTTCAATAAGTTACGAGGCATTATGTTGAAAAGCAAGTTGAATGCGTGGTAGAGACCTGGGGGAGGCAGCTTCGTGTCATCGACCAGCAGTAATACAGTGGACTGCACGAGTCGTATCCGACGCTATCGCCGAGCAAGGATTATCGCCTATTTGCCTGTGTGACCTAGGTAATGTAATTTATATTTTGTTTGTTGATCTTGCGACTTAAAAGAATAAAATTTGATTGTGTTTTTATGTAATGTGTGTTAACGAAGGAACCTGTTGGAAGTAATTAATTTATTTTTTTAATTTATTGTGTCATTTTGTTAACGTTTTCGGACAGTTTCCTTGTCTATTTAGTAACTATTTAAGGTGTTTGGTTTTTATACCATTAATATTTTATGCAAGGAGGTAAATAAAATCTTACCTTCATTATTATATATATATATATATATATATATATATATATATATATATATATATATATATATATATATATATGATTTACGTGCTGGAGTAAGCCAAATTTATTGAATTTCTTTGAATACAATTTAGTTTAAGATAGTTTTGCTCTGGCCAGAATTCAATGAGGTAAAATTAAGAAGATACGATTACCTTGATGTTCAAATTGACCTGTTTACATTTTAATTGTTTTATTTATTTATTTTGATTTAATAGATGTTTAACTTAGTTACTATTTTGGTATTTATTTTGATATTAAGCCTGGACATAGGGTGATGATTTATTGCTCGAATAGTAAAGCGTCGCCGCGTTTTATTTGAGAAAAGTTGGAGTGTTGATTTTTTTTTTTTGTTTGATGGGCAAATTAAATTAACGTAACGAAAATTACAAGTTTAGAAAAGAGCTGTAACCGAATTGAAGCCAGTTTAGTATGTGTTATTTGGATTAGTTTAAGGGAGTTTAGTAATTTAACGTAAGGGGTACATTAGAGATTTGTATTGAATTTGAATATTGCTGCACGGTGGTAAGTTGATCAGATAAGGTGCAGTTTTTGAAGCCTTTACAGGTGAAGCAGTATCGCGGAACCTGAGTTACGAGCGTTACGACGTGGTAAGTGTGGTAAGTTGGGTATTCGGACCACTGCGTACCGTCGTTTTATTCGCATTGTAAAACACCCTGGTGTGTTCTTTTAGAATATCCTGGCGCCTACCGGAACCTATTGTGACATTTTCCCGATTTCGACGTTGGTAGAAACGTAAGCTACGGAGATGAGACTGCTTTGTCCCAATAGACCCTCACCCGCACGCCGAGCTAGCCGTGCAAAACCAGGTTTATCTTTTACCTTGTCCTAGTGACCATTTTACCGTAACAATTTATTGTCAATGGGCGTCGATAACCTTTGTGAAATTTTCTTGCACGATAAAACAAAATGATGAACTGGGTTAAAAATTTTGGGAACATAACGGTGTTCGTGATATTTAACCACGCTTGAGTATGACTTTACTTATGTGGCAAAAAATAAAAGTTTTCTGTGAAACTTGGAGTGAATGAAAATCTGGTGAGCAGTTACAATTTTAATCGATTTTTCAGCTAATTAAAAAAAGATCATCGATTTTATGGATTCTATTCAACAGGTAAGCGAATTAATATTAGTTGAAACAAGTTTAGCCAAATTTTGGTTAGTTGTTAAAGGAGTACGTATTAAAATTGATGTTCTCTTATTTTCTAAAGAAAACAAATTTACCTATCCAATCCAAATTCGTTTGTAAGATTACAATAATATGAAAAGCTTTTATGTTTAATTAAGGATTGAAATCTTGGAATATTGGCATTTTATTATAGTAAGCGGTTTATATATATATATATATATATATATATATATATATATATATATATATATATATATATATATATATATATATATATATATATATATATATATATTACACATGATATTAATTAACTTGTACTTATATTAATAATGCTTTAACATTTATATTTATTATGCCTAACTAGCTTAACAGTCGCATGTAAAGACTCTTCAAAGGGACAGGGTTCAAATTGATGTTCCTTATTTTCTAAAGAAAACAAATTTACCTATCCAATCCAAATTCGTTTGTAAGTTTACAATAATATGAAAAGCTTTTATGTTTAATTAAGGATTGAATAGTAAGCCGGTTTGTTAATATATATATATATATATATATATATATATATATATATATATATATATATATTACGATGATATTAATTAACTTGTACTTATATTAATAATGCTTTAACATTTATATTTATTATGGCTAACTAGCTTAACAGTCGCATGTAAAGACTCTTCAAAGGGATAGGGTTCAAATTTAGAAGACACTTTAAAACTATATGATAAAGTAAATTATTAGTTTGTCGATTTATTTTATGA
Organism: Vesta saturnalis; assembly: GCA_036346205.1. NCBI lineage: Eukaryota > Metazoa > Arthropoda > Insecta > Coleoptera > Lampyridae > Vesta > Vesta saturnalis. The sequence continues at coordinate 1,403,949 of JARFJB010001497.1, read as the reverse complement.
TTTTGAATATTTATAATTATAAGTAATGTAATTAATTCACATTGAGTTGTCGCCCATTTATATTTTATAATATCCAATTTGTTCAAAGAAATAGAATTGTAATTTTAAATTGTATCGATATATGTGCAACTCCTGTACATAAAAAATCTTCAAACGTATAATGTTTGAACATGCGCTATGAATACGCATTCATATGACCTTTCATTGAAAGCAAAAGAAATTACGCCATACACATGTAAGTATAAATATGTTGAATTTAGTAAATATTATAATAACCATTTAATTTTAGCTCAATTAATGTTCCCTTCGAACATGAATACAAGTTGTCGCACATCATGTTTATTACAAAATATGGACATCATTAACACACCAATGAAAATATCAATGTCAACAATAACATACATAAATTGGTACACTCACATGAAAATGGCCTCTTTATCTTATTTACGCTGATGTAGTTGACCGTAGAAAACAGCTCCTTCGAAATCCAAATCTGCTTCTTTGACATCCAAATTTGCTTCTAGCTTAATGGTTATTCGTTTAAGTAAATTTCACTAATATTTCTTCATATTGATAATTCTTTATTTTCAGGATCATCGCACTTTACTAGTTTTATTTCAAAATAATTTTTTTGAAATGCATCATTAGTTTGAAGGTTATTTAAATTAAACACGCTTCCAATAATTAAATTTATAATAATAGAAACACGGAGAAAACACAATTCACAAAATCCATATCAAACGTAAACAAAACTTAAACAATGTAATCTCGAAAATATTTTCATTCGTAGCTGTCGATAAAACCGAATTTTATTTTAAAGGTAAACTAACCTTAATTTAATAATTACGACAAATGAATATCACTTGTTATTAACACTGCCGATACTAAAAACCGCACTTTACTTTTATTGAAAGTGACGTTATTTTGTTTAAAATATTTACGAGAAAAAATTTGGCAACATCTTGCCTAGCAAGTTGTTGGAACAGAGAAAAACTGAGAGAGCTACTAATCCTCCAGCACTTCTATTTATATGCAAATCGTTAGAAACCACATTCATCAATTGTTATCATATCAACTATTTAAAATTTTTCCTCAATTCTGATTAGCTAATGCTTTTCTTAAATTACAATTTAATTTCAAAAGCTCATAACTATTTGAACCACATTAAATCTATCTTAAAACTAACAACATTTTGGAATCTACATAATTTTTTAATAAAATGAGTCCTTACACGAACTACTTTCTCCAATTATTAAACATGTTGATTTTTACATTGATTTATTGAAAATTTGATACTAATTTTATGCACTTTTAAGGCCTGGAATTGATTTCCACATGATTATATGGGATGCTACTACATATAAATACACATCCTTTAATGTTCCTACGGCAATTTGAAAGGAATTTTAATTATCTGAAATTAAATCATACACCCTTAAATTAAACTAAATTTGGTAAAATAGTCACTAATATAGTGACTTAAGAGCTACTTTACTCATTTTTACCTCTTATAATTTATTTTGACCAAATTGTCCCAATCTATAACAAATTTTACATAATTTTTATGCGAGGAAATAACATAACCTCAAATCAATACAATAATTTTTAAATGATATAAATTTACACTCTTGAGCATTTTAAATGTTTGTGAAAGTCTATATTCTTATTGTTTAAGTCTTATTTTAATTTATTCTCACACTTTTGGAAGTTTGTCCAAGTTCTTCTAAGACTTGTATAGAATTGTTGCATAATCACTAATTTAATGTCTGTAAATGTTAATTAACTCACAATTATTCCAGAACTGCTGGCTTATTTTATGTCTTATTGTTAATAATCCAATGTATTTATTCTGTTTTTATTTAATTTTAGCACTTATATTTCGTTTTCGCACTAACACGAACGTTTTCATAAATCTTGGCTGCGTACATTGAAATTGTGACATTGATATATGCCTAATACTAGTTTTAACATCACGTTTGTTATCTACAGCCTGTACCTCATGTCTTTAGGGAAAATTATGCTTATATAAACCTACTAACTAATAATGAAATTGCTTTATTCCTTACGATAACTAACATACCTTATACTTATGTGTAATATGTTGTCGATTATAATTATGTTAACATATTATTATTATGAATTATATAAATTTAGATCCATCTCAATGTTAATCAATCATCCCTACCTAATATTATATATATATATATATATATATATATATATATATATATATATATCATATATATTATATATACTATATATATATTGAGATGTTTAGATAAGAGTAAGGCAGGGATTGGATAGTTTTAACTAGTAATTTCTTTAAAAAAAGGGTTGATATCAAGCATGATTCGTGTACGAGGGATGTAATTGATGTAATTTGGTTCTCGATGGTAAGAAAGTGGATTTGTTTTGGATAAAACAGTCTTAATAAAATTTATAAATTTTGGTTTAATCATACAAAGCATTGTGCTACTTAAAAGAATGTCAGGAATGTTAAATAAACTTATTTATGTAAATTTGATTCAGTACTTTAGTTTGTTTCAATAAATTTCAGTTTATCGACAGTATTTTAGCATGTGAATATTTTACAGGTATTTAACACAAAGTGTAAAGTTAGATTTATATTAGGGACATTATATAAGTAGATTAGAATGCAGGAAATATGGTAAAATTTAAGAAAGGGTTATAATACGAACTTAATATGATCATTACTCACATATTTATGGAAGCGAATGTGTGACAAACAAAGTGACGCATTTTAAATATTAAGAACAGTGTATAGAACATATTTACACAAAGATATTTACATGTAGATACATTTTTATGGTAGAATTTTAAAAAAGTGTGTTAAACGATATGACTTCTTAAAGTGACTTAAAATTGTACAATGCAAGCATATATATATATATATATATATATATATATATATATATATATATATATATATGTGTGTGTGTGTGTGTGTGTGTGTGTGTGTGTGTCGTCCTGAAGCATCGACTTGTGAGGTAGGACCGGATCCTCTTCACCATGGGTAGCGAGATCCCGCGCTCAAGCATCTTAAAGAGGAGTCCGTGGTGCCAAATCTTGTCGACGGCCTTGGAGATGTCCAGACACATCCCTCCGGTGAACTTCTTCCACTTGAATCCACGCACGATGAATTCCACGACTCGGAGTGCTTATTGTGTAGTCGAGTTGCGAGGACGGAAGGCGAGCTGCTCGTCGGGAAGGATCTTTAGTTCATCGATTTCTTCCTGTAGTCGGGTGTGGACGATCTTCTCCAGTAGTTTTCCCATCGTTGGTAGTAGGCTGATCGGGCGGTAGTTTTGAGGGTGGCTGAGTTTCTTTCTGGGCTTCGGGATCAGCACGGTGTCTGCTTCTTTCGATCTGATTGGGAAGTGTCTGAGCCTCAGCGCCGCGTTGTAGATGGCCGTGAGGTATGCGATGCATTGCGGTGGGAGGAGCTTCAGAGCCTTGTTCGGGATGGAGTCCGGCCCCTTGAATTTCCTGGGCTTCAGCTTCTTGAAGATGCCTTGGACTTCTCATCGCGTCGTGGGTCGGATGTTGTCCTCGGTGTCCTCTACTAAGCTGGCCCTGACGGCGCGGGGGACTGCAGCGATGTGGTCCTGGTCGGTATTTTCTTGTATCGGGCTGCTTTGAAGTTCGATGGTCTCGGCGAACACGTCCGCTTTTTCGGCTTCTGTGTAGACGAGTCCGTTCCTTCCGTGCAGTTGTGGGATGAGGATGTATTCCTTCCTTAGCGCTTTTGCCATCTTCCAGTATGATCAGTCTTGGGTGTCGAGGGACTCCACTTTGGCCTTTCGGTGCTCCGTGACTGCTGTCTTCACACTCTGGTGCATCCGGTTCATCTTCCTTCGGTCGTCCGGGTGTTGCGGCCTGTGGTAGGTTGGTCTTTGCGGAGGTTTTTATAGACAAGGAGACGTGGAGCGGGAGAATGTTTAACAAATTGGGTTAGCAGGAGTTAGAAGTGGCGGGATCGATGCGCAGTTGAGGGAATTTGGCATGCAGGAATACAATTACGGGGATTGATAGGAAATAATTAAGGAAAATTAGGGTTTTTATGATAAGGATCTGAATCATTACAAGTATGATAGATAACTTTGCAGAGACTTGTGCTTAATTTATTACTCTTATAAGTTGGCAAATTATGTTTCTTTATTACTAGTTCTATGAACAGCGTTCAATAAAATAATATCACAATGAAAACAACTTTATTTCATGTTGAAAAACTTGTTTCATTCAGTATAACAGCCATCGGTTTAAGGTACCTGATAGGGTAAACTTTCAGAGCGAGATAAATGTCAGGTTAAGTGTTTAGTGTAGGTATAAAGCAAGGTACATATCAGCATATTCCACGAATAATATCCCGTTTTAGAGAAATACAACCACAAAATGAGAGATTTCAAACGCAATTTAAATTATTTTAAGAAAATTTATATCAAAACAGGAATTAGACCAAAAGGAAATCAATTAAAAATGACAAACTTACAAACTGCGTTTCAGAAAGCAAAAATTTCCAAAACAAAATAATTACAAAGAGCTCATTAATCATTATACCATTTAAACTTTGTAAATTCTAGTTCTTTGAAACTAGCTAGGAGATAAAGGTGAGAAGGTAAAACCATTTTATCCTTGGTCATATTCCAAGAAGACATAGACCTGTACCTACAAATCTAATCACCGTACCTATGTTGAGGTTAAAAAGAAATTACCGTAAATCATTTCTATCAAAAATGAGAATTCTGACCTCTCATAAAGATGTCCTTGATTTTTGATAATAGCCTTAATTCATCACGGGATTTCTATTTACATTTTCTTCGAATAACCCAAGATATGGTATACCGAACCTATTCACTCAAATATTCATAAATCACAGGCACATCTGTATCAAAAGTGATTCAACCCCATGACGCTTTGCAAAAATTACAGCCCTTAAATAAATGTTGGATGTAGGTGATTTCATGTAACCTTGCACCTCTCTCATCATTAAGCCTTTATTATTGTCATCATTTTTCATTATTTTTGTTTAATGGTATACGAGTTATTAAAAGTTCATTGTCTTGTATTGTTTAAAGTTTGTTTATATATTTAATTATAGCTCAATTATAGTTTCTCACCCATTCATCGTTTGATCACACATTGCTGATTGGTTCCCATTGTAGGACAGTGGTCCCTTATAATTCAATATCCAGCATGACCTTCCTGATAAATATCTATATTTGATGTAATTTAAAAATGAAATTTTATTTAAAAGATGCAAATTAACCATTAAATTAAAAAAAAAACGGCCATTTCCTTTTTGCGTTGCAGTTTTTTTAAACAGATGGTAAGTATATATAAACAATTTGCCAAATCGAAGCTTTAATTCAAAAAATGTATCCAATCTTATTGGTCTTCGCTGTGTTAGTAAACACTAACGCGCTGTTTTTACGTAAGTGTACTTATTTAACCATCGTAATTTAACGATTATTTTCAGCGAGTCACATACGAAAGTGTGATTTAAATGACCCAAATCTAAACCAGTGCCTGGTAAAAGTTGCGAACTCCATAAAACCATATATTCGCAATGGAATACCAGAGATTGATTTTCCTTCACTTAATCCTTTTAGATATCCTTATATAAATGTTACTCATACTGCACCAATATCTACATTTGTTTCAACATTAACAAACATATTTGTTGACGGATTATACAATTATGAAGTAACAAATATAGAGTAAGTGCGTATTAATAAAATCTAACCTTATTTAATACTTTTGAATGTTTTAGTTATAACCAAAAGGATCGGTCATGTAGAGGTAATATTATTGTCCCATCTCTATCCACAAGATCATTCTATGAAATTGATGGTAATATCGCAAATATAGAGCTAAATGGTGCTGGATCTGGTAATTTTAATGCGACGGATATAGAATGTACATTTATAGTACAACGTACACGTAGTTGTAATGAGGCAAATATTGAAGTTAGTCTAAAAATAGATGATCTGCGGGCAGGCATAAGGGGTGTTGGCAACGAAGGTAATTTACGATTCCCTCGTTTTTACAGTTGTACATAATTTTTTTGCAGTGATAACGAACAGACTTATTAACCGTTTTTCTAAAATATTCGCCGAAGAAGTTTCACCAGTAGTTGAAAAGATTGTGGAGACTATTCTACAGATGTATGACAGAAAATGGTGCAGAAAGGACACCTTTATTGATTTGCTTATAAATTCGCTTTAAATTAATTGTACACGTTTGGGGTTTAGAAATTATCAGATATGATAGTAAGACATGCAAGTCCCAACACTTGCTTTCAGGTATAATTATCAGTAGATTCTAAACCAATCTTCTTTATTTCATTATATTTTCATTTTCTTTGTTACTAATAATTAAATCAGAATTTTAGTATATGTTACACATTATACTTTAAGAAACAACAAGTACTTTATCCTTAAAAAATGCCCAAAAACAATAATTGTGTTGTCTATTTGATAGGGGTTTGTCCAATGTAGACGCTATTATACGATGCGCCGTTCAATTTATAAATACCCGATTTTATAATGTTGCTAGTCCAACCTTTGACATTAAATGAACATTTAAGAACATTGGTACTAGTTTTACAATCTACTTTGTACTCCTGTTCTTTTGTAATATGTGAGCTACTTTTTCTGATATTTTTCCAAAATGTAAAATTGATATGTTTTTTTCGGTTCTATGTTAACTGGAGAAATGATTTTGATGGATAATTTGTACTTTTTTAAACTAAAATGTAACCATGTTCTTGTGGAATTTGTTTTATAATTGATATTTCTTGATTAAAATTTGTTTGGTTTAATGGTAATGACATTGTACTATGAACTTATAATTTGTATACAGGTAACTCAATCGTTTGATGTATGCCCGTATGTGCGAGTTTTCTGAATATGGAGAACTCAAAACTTGTTCTGTGTATTAATTTTTATGTTTAATTTAGAATGTGAATGGGTCAATTTTATACTTTCTGTGGTGGAAACTAAAAACTCATAAATAAAATCTGATGAACTACAAAAATTTGCTAAAATATCAGCAACCTTGTATTGCATGTTTTGATAATTTCATAAAAAGTTTGTACACAGAACGAGTTTGGTTTCTCTATGCCCAGAAGGGCTACACATGCAGACTTTACAATTACAAACATCACCATAAAACACCTAAGTTAGCTGCATATAGATCATTATCACACAGCGCAATATCATTACCCTTAAACCAAATAAATCTTAATAAAGAAATATTAATTATAGAACAAATTCCAGAAGCAAGGTACATTTATAGCACAGTCGACATTGCAGTTAACAACAAGAACATAACATCTATGTGAAAAGTATTTCTTCAGTTAACACAGAACTGACAAAAAAAATAAGTATATATCAATTTCGTACTTTGGAAAAGTAACAGAAAAGGTATCTTACATAATACCAAAGAACAAGAAGTATAAAGTGGCTTTCGAAATATTACTAACGTCTTTAAACGTTTATTTAATGCGAGAGGTTCTACTAAGAACATTTTAAAGTCTGGTATTTATAAATTGAACTGCAACTCCTGTAATTTTGTTTATATGTGACAAATATTTAGGAACTTTGATATTGAATGCAAAGAACGTATTTGACACATGTGGCAAATCTAAACACATAGACAAATCAAGTTATGCCAATCGTAAGTAATCTCAAAACATATTAAATCTTTACATTTTTGTAACACAAAAAGATAAACTAGATGTTTTGGAAGCATGCGAAATTAATAATCATAAACAGAAGGTGTCTTTAATGAACGAACAAGTTGATCTTATAGACTCACCTTTAGCAGATATTTTAAATATAGAATTATAATTAACATCAAGTTCACTGTTTCACCTTGATTAGTTACCAAAACTACTTATTATATTACGTATTCAGTTTCTCTTGATAATATAGTAGTAATATATGGCGTCTAGCTCGGACGCTTTAAAATCTGCTCAACTAAAATTGTAAACATTGTAATAAACTCCCGTTAAATGGCATAGAATGTGTTATATGTGGTAGTTTAAATCGCGCGGGTGTATTAAATATTTAAAAATGTGGTATTGATTGACGACAGTAAGATAAATTGCTGTGAAAGTGTAATCTCACGCGTTGGTGATAACATGGACTTGCATGTAAATGCGGATATAAATTCGCTTAAATTAGAAATTCATTACCTGAAGGAAGTAATAAAAGAAAATGTGCAGTCATAATACAGCAACAAGATGTTATCCAGTCATTAAAGCAGCAGATTATTTTAACGAATCTAACGAATGAATTGCAAAATACATTATCAACACGTTCCGTGTCTTCATTATCTGAACATGCAGGCACAATTGATAATAAAGTAAACAACTGCCATTTCTGGCAGAATCCAAATATATAAGTAAAATGGGAAACAATCACCTTCTACAGACAATCTAGCTACAAACAGTAGCATTTCAATTAATAAGAAATACTCGGACTGCGTGAAAATGAGTGGTTCTAAACTTGAACCTCAAACCGTTAATAAAAGCTCTCCGTCCAAAGTCATTCCTACTAAATCATTAACTATACCACCGACAGCATCCGTTCAAGATGTAACTTATAAGCATTTAAGCAAGAAAAAAACATATTATTATTGGGAAAAGTAAATCTGACGAAATAAAACGGTTCCCAAAATGGGTACCTGCACGTTTTAGGATCTCTCCAACTGAAACTGTGGAATCTCTGTTGGCCTTTCTGAACAAATCTGCACCATCTGTACCATTTCAATGTGAACAATTAGTTAAGAAAAGAATTTATCTTCATCGTTTAAAGTAACTTTCCCATGTCTCACGTTGAAGAGGTGTACAATCCGAATATCTGGCCTGAGGGATGTGCAGTACAGCGCTTTACATTCCCTAGAAATTTTCCAGTACACGCCTCATCGGAGACGCCACCACCACCGGGGATTCCTTAGGTAAAGTGAGTGATATCTCTGTAGACATAGAAGCTATACACTTGAATGTACAATGTTTATCCAACAAAATCACTTTGATTGAACATTTTATTAATAATTACAATTTCTCCTTTTTAATGTTTAGTGAACAATGGTATGTAAATTGTGATATTGAAAACATTTCTATACATAATTTTAAATTAGTTTCACACTTTTCTCGATCAGGTCATTCTAGAGGTGGAGCGTCAATATTTGTAAACAAAACTAAACTTTTAGAATGTGTAGAATTAACTTCTATTAATCAATCATCCTTAGAAACGATTTTTGAGTGTTGTGCAATATCCTTCAGGGAGACTTCTGCCTTATAAATATTTCCAGACCACCTACCGATTGCAAAGACAACATCAACCTGTTTTTTATCCAATTTTCGAAAGGTTTGCAGATTTCATCCAAAAGTTTAAATACGTTATCATCAGCGGTGGTTTTAATATTAATCAATTTAATAATAATTCAAATACCAAACAGTTTTTTGATATATTTCACTCATATGGAATGACATCATTAATCACTGACTACACTAGAATTTTTACAACTGTTAACAATACCAGCTGGTCATCAATAGATTACATTATCACCAATATACCTAACTTGTTAAAAACGAATAATTTTGATCCAGGTATATCAGATCATTATTGTCAAACGTTTTTAATAAATTATAAAACTAATATGATCCACAACGAAAATACGTTTCAGTACTATCTTTTCAGAAATTTAAACGATCAGTCTCTTTCGGAGCTGAAGCATCAACTGTCTAAACTCAAATTCAACCTGAACGGTAAAGATGAAGTCAACCTTTTATTTGACAAATTTTGTGATGAGTTTCTTTGGTGCTTTAATTATGCGTGTCAAAGTAAAACAAAAAGTACAAGTGTAACGCAAACAGTAATTTTAAAATAAAATTCTCTAAAAGCTTAAATGAAAAAGAAAATCATTGCAAAATTTAGATTGGTTACGTAAAAGGGTTCACCTTGAAAATTTAGTTCAAAACTATAGATCTTTAAAGAGAAGTGCGAAAACAAATAGAATATGAAAAAAAAGCGTTTTTAAAACAATAATCGACAATTCCACAAATGAAAATAAAACATCTTGGGCTTTGGTAAATGATATTAAAGGTAAACGTAAAAGCAATACTATAAAGGAGATTAATTACAATAGCAAAATATTAACAAATTCAACTGAGATGGATACAGCTTTTGGAGAATATTTGTCCAGCGATGTACTCAAAAGATGATTAGCCATTTTGGAAATAATTGAAGTGATGAATGCACAACGGACATACTTTCGTTTAAGACTATGTTCTTTAGTCCAGTCACTAGTAACGATGTACAGGTTGTCCCATTTTGGTTGTCCTCGAAGGTATCTCAGTTATTAGCAAAGATACAGAGATGCGGTTTTCGCGAACGTTGGCTACTTTTTTGTGAAACGAAAGATGACACAAACATAATTACTCTAGCTCTTCTCATTTTTGAGATACAGGGCGTTTTTGAAAAAGTTGCATTTTGAGACAGCCCCCGTATCTCAGCTATACGATAACTTATAGAAAAAGTGAAAAGTGTTCTTTATATAATTTTTTCCGTAGAATGCAGTGCTGTTTTCAGAATGATTATACGGGGTCAGGTCAAAAAGTTATCGGGATCAACTTCATTTTTTTAAATGGGACACCCTGTCTATTTTCTCATAATTAAATTTTCCTTGTTCTAAGCATTTCAAATATGTATAGCATTCATCATTTTTTTATACAAATAGCGCAGTATTTCAAATTATTAACTGGATTTGTTAGTGGCCTTTGGTACTGCAATTGTTTTAGAATGGCAACTTCATTTTTTGACATTTGTCAATATTTGCAAATTTGTTGATTGTTGAGATCCTTATTGTTAGTAAAGTTTTCAATATTCTTTTCGTTATTTTGAATTTTTACAAAGTTTCAAACCATGGCGAATAATTTAGGTACGAGAACTATGAGAAATTAGATATGATTGGGGTTTATTACCAAACAAATTTTAATGCAGAGCAAGCGAAGGAAATATATTTTGAAAGGTATTTATATTTACTGGAATGTTAGTCATCATTTGAGTTAAATAAAATGTGAATATTATAGATTTCCGGAAAGAAGGCAACCGTGTAAAAAACATTCATTAGGTTAAAACAAAATTTGGAAAATCACGGATCGTTTGAAAGGCCACGCGCCAAAACATATAAAAAGAAAACGAAGAAAATAATGAAATAAATGTCCTTGCAGAGGTCACTGTTAACGAAAATTATACGTCTTGCAGAAAAATAGAAGAATCGGTGGGCATTTCAAAAGCGAAAGTATCAAAATATTTAAAAATACCATTATAAACCATATATACCTCAAGTCATCCACCACTTGCATCCGGGTGATGCTCAATTGCGTATCGATTCTGTAGATGGTATATTCAGAAAAGTGAAGAAAATGGTAATTTTGGTCGTTTAGTTATATGGTCGGATGAAAGCCATATAAGCTCCGCCGGAATTTACAATCGTGCAACGAATCGTTTCTGGTCTAACGAAAATCGGCATGTTACCGTGATCCGTCAGCAGCAATGCAGGTTTGGGTTCAATGTGTCCTGTTTAATTTTAGGAGGCAGATTAACATTTTACATGTTTGAAGGCAATTTGAACCATCAACGATATTTGGAAATTTTGGACATTTGCCTTCCAGAATTTATTGATGATATTCCGTTAGCCCAGCTAAGAGGTTTATTTTCAGCAAGACGGGCACCTTGCCACAATGCAAGACTAGTAAGAGATTACCTCAATACAATGTTTCAAAACCATTGGATTGGTAACAATGGACCAGTTAATTGGCCAGCAAGGTCCCCAGACCTATCAATTTTAGATTTTTTTGTGGGGCTACCTTAAAAATAAAATTCATCAAAGACAGTATGAAACTCAAGAAGCTTTGAAGAATGCTACAAGAGAAGCCTTTGAAGAACTACGTTTAAGACCCTATTTTATTAAGATCCATTCAAGAAATTCTTCGGAGATGTAGGATTTGTCTTGACCATAATGGTCAACAAATTGAGCAATATTTATAAAATTTTAATTCTTCTTATTTTCGTTTGTCTCTAAATTTATAAATAAATACATCCAATATTTATATGAGTTTAAAATCAACAATTCTGGAAATAAAATAAATTATTTTGCCGAAATTTGTATCTTCTTCAATGACATATAATTACATAATGATGGTTTTCTATATTAGGCACAAAAAAAACAATAGAAGATTACGAATTCAAAGCCTACTAAGAAATTCAGTTAATAATACAAAATACCACGCTATTTATCAAAATAAGTGATAATTGTTATATATATTTGAAGTGCTTAGAACAAGAGAAATTTAATTATGAGAAAATAGACAGGGTGTCCCATTTAAAAAAAATGAAGTTGATCCCGATAACTTTTTGACCTGACCCCGTATACTCATTCTGAAAACAGCACTGCATTCTACGGAAAGATTATATAAAGAACACTTTTCACTTTTTCTATAAGTTATCGTATAGCTGAGATACGGGGGCTGTCTCAAAATGCAACTTTTTCAAAAACGCCCTGTATCTCAAAAATGAGAAGAGCTAGAGTAATTATGTTTGTGTCATCTTCGTTTCACAAAAAGTAGCCAACGTTCGCGAAAACCGCATCTCTGTATCTTTGCTAATAACTGAGATACCCTGCGAGGACAACCAAAATGGGACAACCTGTACTTTCTGTAATACAAGATCTTCCTAACAAAAATCAACAGGCCTTGATGGAATACCTGTATCTGTTATAAAATATTGTGGGCAAATAATAGCACCTATTCTTGCCCATATTATTAACCTGACAATCACTCAAGGAAAATTTCCGTCATTAAAGTTAGCTTCTGTGATCTTATTATTTAAACAGGGTAACCCTAGTAATGTCGAAAATTATCGCCAATTGCCATACTTAGCATCTTCTCCAAAATAATTGAAAAGTTGTAGCTAAACAGGTTGAATCGTATTTAGTTAAATTCAACAAAATTACTAATAGCCAACATGGTTTCCGACACAGCTGCTCGACTGAATCTAGTACAATTGAGTACGTTCAATTCGTTAACGAAAAGTTGGATATTGGTGATCATGTTGTATCTATTTTATTTGATTTGACAAGGGCCTTTGACATGGTCGACAAGTCTTTTGTCTCAAAAAAACTAAATAGTCTTGGTATACGAGGATGCATTAATGACTGGTTTGTATCTTATTTAGAATATAGAAAGATTGTAGTGCATATTAATGATGCTTATTCAACAGAATTTGATTTAAATCTAGGTACACCACAAGGCAGTGTGTTAGGACCACTAATTTTCTCTCATTTTATAAATGACCTGCCAAGGTATATTTCTCAAGGAAGGGTTCTACTGTACGCTGATGATACCTCTATACTTCTCTCAGACCCTTCTAAAGATGCTTTGTTAGATAAAATTAACACATCTTATAATGAATTTAATAATTGGTGTAACAAAAATAGATTGATACTTAATACTAATAAAACTACTTGAATTGCTCATTGCACCACAAGAAAAAATACACTATACGAAGACTTCACTTTTAGCAATGTTACAGTAAAATTTTCTTCATCTGTAAAATTTTGGGTACATTTTGGATAATTGTTTCTCCTGGGATGTCCACATCAACTCGGTTTGCAAAAATTAAATCAATGCTTCTACTTACTAACAGTGCTAAAATCAACATTGGATGAGACAACTCTGCTTGATGTATACTATTCATATGCTTATGTTGCGATTAATTATAACATTGTAGTTTGGGGGTTAGGGCGTGACGTCCAAAGAGTGTTTACCTTGCAAAAACGTATTCTAAGACTTATTTTGGTCTAGAACCTCGAACCACGTGTCGAAATGCGTTTAAGACTAATAAAATTTTAACAGTAATCTCTATTTATATTCTCAAACTGCTGTGCTATATTTATCGTAATATATCCAAATTTTATAAAGGTACTGACATCCATGAACATGATACGAGACTCAAGAACAATCTTGTGGAAATTAAAAGTAAACATTTTTATTGTAACAAATCGCCGGTTAATGCAGGACTTCGCCTGTATAATAAACTGCCAATGAGCTTGATTGGTTGCAAAACTTATAAAGATTTCAAGCGAGAGTTAAAGTATCTTCTCACTAATAATTGTTTTACACCCTCAATGAATTTGAACTGTTCATTATGTAAATCTCTAGTCAAATATTGGTGCTCCACATATTCAATTGTTATTTATTTGTGTTGTTTACATGTCTTAAATTATAAGTTAGATTTGTCACTACTCGTAGGGACGTATTTTTGGATTGAGTTGGTCTATACCGTGTTGTCATGGTTCTATGATCTAATAAAGTTATTATTATTATTATTATTATTATTATTATACATCTTGTATTGAAACTCACTGAAAAATAGATATTATGGAATTCCACAAAGTATGGGTAAATAATGCAAATTTCAAAAATGATTAACGTATACAAAAAAATATCACATATCGAAGCACGCAGCTATAAACGAGACCTCCTATGCGTTAGATTTTATAAAACTCTCCCCGGAATATTCACCCCTAAAAACCTTGCTCATAGGTACATTCGCCCCCTCAATATTCGCCTCGGAAATATTTACCTGGAAAATTCATCTTTGGAATATTTCCCCCTTGAAGATACGTGTCCAGAAAATTCGCCTTCAAATAAATTTGGCAAAGTTCGCCGAGTTACCATAAAGATGTCTGGACATTTATCCTCTTAACATACTGACATAATGACAGAAGTACACCACTCCTTCTACCTTTGACGTTTTACTTTATGTGTAAAATGACACTATAACCTCTATTTCAGGTAGTTCAACGCACTCTTTTAACAGATGCTTTAGAAAAATGTTAGCGACTTAATTTAATTTACTGGATTACCAGGACAGATTTCGCTTAATATAACGATTACATACCTGATGCGATTGTTATTCGCCTGGATAAACAACTGCTCCTAAAATCTTCCTTAACATAGGCTTTAGTTATGTAAACAGTGTAATTTAGAGGATGACACTATTTTACACTTTCCTGCAGCTGGTCGTTTTCCCGTTGCAGGAGACTACCTGCTAGTTAGACTGGTGAATAATACAGTGGTGTTACATGTATTATTTTTCAGGTAATATTCACACTTCTAGCAACAATTAAATAATTAATAGTAGATTAACTTACAGTAGAAGTTACATTTTAATATAATATGCACAGTAACTGGTTTTACAAAAATACAGCCAAATAACTTATAAAACTAAGAAATAGACTGTGAAAAACAGATACGTAGAAAAAGCATGTACAAATAATATAAATAAATGTAAAGAATTAATCACTGAACTCCCACTCACTCTAGAACTATCTTCTATTTTTATTAATAACTAAAGGATCTACCTCCGTTTCCAGTTTTGCTTCAGATAATTATCCTCGGTTTCTATTATCTTTTTACATTTATTTTTCCATTCTTCTGGACATCGCCCAGCTTAAACGTAAAATCATGTTCGGCAACATCATGTTTAATTATACACCAAATCTTCTCTATTGCGTTTAAGTCTGGATGATATGGTGGTAAACCCTGGTCACGGTGTGGCCTTGAACTTGGAATGAATAGTCATATTTGTACTTGATGTGTTTTGACTTATTTTATAATCTCGTACGGCCGATAGATCCCTACAGTAAAAGGGATATTCCTTGCTTCAAGCCATTTCAGTCTGTCCGATTTTTTACTGTTAGGTGTGAGAGCACAGTTTTTATGCACATTATGGTACGAAGCATTGTTGCACACAATCACTGACTTTTATTGGTAAATTAGGAAGTAGCTGTGTAACTATCATCTGTTATAATTACTGCCATTCATCTCGTCGTGATAGTCACCACTTTTGGAACTCGACTCAAAAATTAGTAGTGAATTAGAAATAAATCCAACTTCACCACCGGCGTGTGCTATCTGTCCAACTTTTTCCAACTGTATGACTTCATTAAAGTATGTTTCGTCTAAACAGATTATTGGTCGGTGTTCTCTTCCAAACTGCTTTATTTGTTGCAAATAATTAATGAGACACAGCTTTATCCGTTGATGTTCCATTAAAACCATTCGATTATCTAAAGTTTTTGCATATTTAAATCCAATTCTTTAAGAGACGTTTAAAGTGAAGTTCGTTTTCAATTCATTCATAATCCTTTTCCAAATTTTCTTGTAGCATTGTAAAGGTAATCCTCGTTTTTCAATTAAATGAAAATTGTAAATTAACTTTCTGATATACATAAGTATAGGAACACAGCTTGACTACAACTTCCTTAGGTCAAATGGGGTGGATTAAACCAAACATACCTTAGTACAAATGTGCTTCCTGAACAAGTTACAACTCTTTAGAGTGATAAAAAATA